>CAJVPI010000017.1:0-85500 GCA_910592345.1 Paraglomus brasilianum
GAGCGCTATTACTGTATATGCAAAATCAGCGTATAATCATTCATTTCCCCAATACAGATATGCACATACACGCACACAATAAGACCACGTCAAGTCAAAACGAAAAATTACGTGATTGACATACCAGCATGCTTGTATGATAAATATTGACATTGAGATACAAGACGCTTTGAAAAACACGTTGTGTACTAGCTGAAACGCCTAAAAGTTTAGATGCTTTGGAAGCAGAAAGCAACATAAGTTTAACTAATATCTGTGTTATAATATAAACACATAAAGCGCAAAACACACAATTTACAAGCACTTTATAACTAAGCAATGAGGCTATGAATACCTAATAAACGTGTCTTTGAACCAGGGAAAGACGCGTCAAGACGTGTCAGGTGTCGTCAGCCACTGTGATAGCCAATTATATATTTTTGTTTGTCAAAGATTGCAAAAAGCTTTCTTCTTACGTAAACTTTGCACGCTTATTCTCATCACCTACATAACAATTCTTCGAATCGTAAACTAGTCCAGCACCTTAATTTGTTGATCGCTCAATCTCATATAATTTTACGCGAAGAGCGCTCAATATAATAATAAATAGTGATAAAAGTAAGGTTAACTCTAGCTGCAATTTCTCCCAATGAAGCAACCATATTACTATATCCTGCGCAGCTCCGGCAAGATTAGATATTGCAATCGTTGCCTACATCGGGATTAGCCACGAACATTTAGTAGTTGCGAGCGAGCACAACACTATTTAGATAACTAGTAGCGCAACTTCCTTCCTTTTAGTTCTCTCTATCGGTTAAGGATATTTTATACTTCCTGGTGGCATTACGATTACTATTCGTCTAAGTAAATAAATAACAATTTAGATAGCAAACCTATAGGCTTCCACAGTTGAGGCCGACATGGTAAGCGAGGATTAGTGTCGACAAATAACCTTATTGACACTCCATAAGCCCCCCAACAAAAAGTTAACAATATATAATAATAATTATTGAAATCGAAGAATTTACTATTAACACTTATTGGTGTATCAACATATAATTGGTAACATTATTGCCGACGGGTAAACTAAATACGAGTCACGCGCTACTAATCTTTAGCGTGATTTCTCCAATATTATGAACTTTTAATTTATAGAGTTGAATCAAAGTAACAACTAATATTCTTATATCATTATAGTGAGTTTCTATAGCCCCGATACGGTATTTTTAGATATAGCCGCTGCTTCAAGAAATGAGACAATTCAACAGTATTTCAGATAATAAAGGGCGCAAGATATACTTAAATAAACAATCTGAACAATATGATGCTGGAAATAAACATTCCTTATGTATCTAACATTAAAAAGTTGGTTGGGTTGGTGTGCGATCAGCAACTTCTTTCTTCAACGAACGAACCTTGTTTTCATATTCAGCAATCAACACATGCTTTTTACCAACATTCTCAGCTAGCCACTTCATTCTGTCTCCTGGTGCAGCAGACCCACTTCCTAACAGACGTTTTCCATCTTTTGTAAAACATATCGCTAACTTCCCCATCTCATCTTCATATTGTTGTAGTTTTGCATTTTCAAATGCAGAAAGATACTGATTCATTTGAAGTTCCATGATAGCGGCAAAGTGGTCATCAGCAATAATTTCAGAAAATGCTGTCTGATAAAGTGGTTTTCCTGGACGGATGATGTATGGATAACCTGTCCGATAGCAAAAAATTGAGTGAGTAATAATTAGCGTATTGGCGTATATATATTTGTACGATACAGAAAAAAAGTTACAATCAAGACTTGAACAGCATACACGCAAAATAAGAAGGACCAATAAGAAATGCAATGAATAGTAAATGAGTGCAATTCGCTTACCATAGTGCTGTATTATTGTGATAAGTTCCGCCTCTTCCATTGCTTTTAATGGCGTGTCGTCCCCTTTGAACATAGGAGAATATTTTATTGAATCATAGTCAACCTTAATAGACATCGGGATAATATACGTTAGAAACGGAATCTATTTACTACATTCCCTTAGTGCTCCTCTCCACACTAACAACACGTTCAGCTTATTGTTATCAAGCACTTACGTTTCCACATTTAGACAATTCAACAATGACCTTCCAGAACTGAACTCCAGTCCATGGTATGCTCTTCGCATCTTCCGTATCGTCTCCGAACGCGAGCTTACGGATTTCCATAACGGCTTTTGCCAGCAGTTCACGAAAAGCGCCTATCAGAGATTCGATTAGATCCGTATACACATTAGATCTTATCGTTAATCTCTAATCTTAAACAAATACATACCCTGAGGTGTCTGTCCATCTCTTATCTTCTTTATGAACATTTTGAGATCCGTAAGCCTACCGCCAAGTGCCACGACTGAGTCCTCTAATTCACGTTTGTCAACAAAGTCTACATAACGGCGGACGAGCTTTATGGCCTTCTCAGGAGGTGCATCTGAGAGAATCACGTGATTGAACGTTTTATACGGGAGTGCTAAGACGAGTGATGATCAGAAACAAGTTAACATTGTGTATCTTCTACGTTCGTTATATTGATTGTTCGATTTACGTGCTTACAAGCTCAATCTGTCAAATAGAAGATACGTACCTTTGCTCAGAGTCTTGTTAATAGCCGTATTAGAACTAGCAAAAATAACATGTGCTACCCTGTTCTCGATCAGAAATACAGCAAGCTTTGTCAGATGCTCCCATAATTCATGACTCTCTTTATCCTTAGTCATATAACTATCGATTACAAGAATAGGAATATCATCCGAATCGTATGTATCCACAATAGAAGATTTGTATAAACCAGGCGAGCTGCGATTTGGGCGTCGAGATCGCTTGGTAAGCGCATCCGGAGCTATTCTATGTAGAGCCAGTGCAAGAACATCGAGGATTTGCTTTACTTCGGCGTCAGTCGTTGACGTAAATCCTTTTATTCATCGATAGAAGAGAATAATCGTAAAAGAAATTAGACACAAGCTAATTGAAAAATCAACTCTTACCAGTCTTCTGTCCAATTGTAGCGCTAGCGACTGTATCAATTATGTTAGAAAGAGCCACGAAAATCGTGAATAGCGGAAAGTAGCCAACTTGTTTGGCTAGTTTGTAGACAAGTTCATTCTCATCACGTGAATTCAGAAGATGATCACATCTTATGAATACTTTATTTCTATTGAATAGGATATAGTAAATCAAAAGCTCAAATAACCGTAAACAAATAAGATGGTATATATTCGTAAACCTTACTTCTTGTTCTGAATGACCTTATCAATAAATTCACTCTTCCCACTACCTCTTGGTCCAAGAACGACAATGAACGTCTCTGGATATTGACAAAGAATTAAATACCACTCTTCCTCAAATTACATATTGTCTTCACTACTGCGGTACTCAAACTACATGAAGTATTCGTTTATGTTCTCTAACAATAGCGAGCGCAGTTATGTTCTTACCAGGTGGCTCCTTCAACCAACTTCTAAGTTTCATCTCTTCATCTACTCTTTCTGACCACATGCTGACGTCGTGCAGAGAACCATCCTCATCAGAATTCTTTCGGTATGCCCAAAACCTATCTATTGTCTCTTTTCGAAGCCATTGATAGAGAGGGTATTCTTGAATGCTGAAGCGCTGAGTGATTTTGGAAGTAATAAAGAAGGTACGGATTGGGTCGAAGCTAAGATCGAGGGGGAAAAAAGGTGAATAAAGCCTGGGTTGAAAGAAACCAGCGGAAAGAAAGACACTAATACTTACATTATATATGATATGCCTGCTATCAAGGCGGCTATCAATGGAATCTGCAAAGAAATAGGTACGTGAATACTTCGTTTTCATCATTGTGTTTCTGATGCAATATCAATAAAATTCATATCATTTGAACTAAATTCATAAATTTTCAAGCTAATTGTGATTTGCACCTATAACCCACATAACATCTATACGTAGGAATAGTTCAAAGTAATTATGGTAGGTATATTAATCACACTATTAGACTTACCGATATACGAGGATGCGCTGTCATCCACTTATAAATCACATTCGTTATCTATGGGAAATGCAACGAAGATATCAATCCCTTGCTCTCCTCAAAAAACCCAGTTCAATTAGTAATTGTTCCTTACCACTACTCTATCATAAAATGCGCTTAACCTCGTTCCATCTACAACCATCCTATGTACACAACTTTTCGCACTGGTGGCTGATCGTATACGAGTGAATATTATCATAGCAAAGCGTGGCGTATCTTTTATTGAAAGGGGTTGAACTGTGATATCACGGATTCTGCCATAACGTCGAAAGGTATGATAGAGCGAGTCCTGTGTAAAATCCGGAATGAAGAGGTTACGACGGTGACCTTATATAATTTCTTTGTTTATCGAAAATTCACTATGTGTGAATACTTACTATAGATAATACATCCGATCCTTCAAATATAACACGTAAACGTCTGTGCAGATGAGATATTAGATTCATTAGCCAAATGGATCGTATTGATTGCGCGCGCGAAAAAGTTCAAGCCCAATAAATCGATATTTCTGAGTCATCACAAAATGCTATAATGATCAAGACAAGCCGAAACATAATGATAATATTATTAATTAATTACAATTTAGACTACGCAAATAGAAGTTAAAATTGTCAGAAAGGTGATTGCTAAGATGGAGTTTACCCTTTCTACTCGATCACAGAAATGAATAATGTCCGTGTCGTGAGTTGAAATAATGTCTCAACGTTGTAAGTAGACAACAATAATGCTTCATATAACAAAAATCTTACACCACTCAGACACGTTATCTAATCGAATTGCATATTATGGATAATTGACATCATATAAAATGCAAAGAACAACTCATAATATAAAAAATTATCTAACCTCGCGGGGTATCGACCAGCCATATCTTCTAATAAAGGTTCACCCTTATTTGCATTAGTTAGTTCATACATTCACTTCTGCGAGAAGCATTCTTTGTACAATAAACCCTTTCGAAGTAATACCAACCTTTACTAAAAACACTCTCATCGGATAAAAATTAAACCATGGAATAATACTTTTTGATTCGACAAAATTTTCAACGGTTTCATGGATCTCTTTTAATGCGATGTCTTTGCTTGCTTCATCTACTCGATATGTAAATTTCACAAACATGCCACCTTCTTTTCGTCTAATTAATGTTCCAATGAATAATAAAGAATGATCCATTATGACATTGACCATCTTCACATAAATGTAGATATACTCAGCGCTTCGATAATCGCAACTCTCGACGCGCTCTTTCTGAGGACACGTTTTTTACCTCGGCACCACTCCTTCAATTTTAAACTCGTAAGGTAATTCATTCTCCGGCGGGAGCCACTTGTTCTGCTTTAATTTTGTCTCAAGGGAACGTCTACTCAAGCGGGATATGTATGATCGAAAATCAAATGCGTTGAGTTTGAGTGGATAAACGTTGTCGAAGAAAAATTGGGCATGATGGACTGGTGGCTACACGGGGGAGAAGAGACATCATAGCAAGGAAAAATGAGCTAAAGCAGAGAAGGCAAAACGCTTTATTGATGGGACCAGAACGTACAGCGGTTGAATTAGCAGCAGACTCTGTCGCAAGCGTAGCTAATCGACGGACGAACGTATGTCGTGATAGTGTTCCGGGCATCCCCCGTGCCAATAACGAAGGAGAATATAGAGGAGCGTGTTTCTGTGGTTGCAGTAGTATAATACATGTCCTTGCGACTTTATTTCTTCGTAACAGCTGTATCATTGCCCGTATACCCCGAGAATGGCAGAGAAATGCGTTTTGATGTTTGTAAGGTGTAGCCGAAAGTATTTCCTTGTACCATTGTAGTGTTCTCAAAGCCACTGTGTGACGATATGTTTTTAAAGTTATGTTTTAACCTTTTTAAATCAGACAAATAAGCACATAATTGTGACAATCCCAGCATGTGGATATACAAAGTATATACAAGATTTTACTAGTAAAACATATAAAAAATCGAAAATTTTAAGTCGCTAGTTCTCTAATTTTTTTTAAACAAGTACCAATAAAATTTATATCAGTTTAAAGCTAAATAATTGTAGTTTTAATTCAGAAATATCAGCAATTTTAAAATCTTGACGATTGTCGTATATAATAATAACGATAACCGCCAAAGGTATAAATACTTTACGTCGATCATTTACTAGTAATTAAGCGAGTGAAGCTTTCATATCCTCCTCACACCGCAGCAGTAATATCTTAAAATTGCTGATATCTTTCAATTAAAACTACAATCATTTAGCTTTAAAATGGTGTAAAGTTTATTGGTACTTGTTTGAGAAAATATGGAGAATTAGCGACTTGAAATTTCGATTTTTCATATTTTTTACTACTAGTACAGTATAATAATAACAGGACTACGTGATTTTTCGATTAAAAAGTTGTTGCACCGAATACAGCGAACTACCGTCTATAGTCACACCATTTTGGTACAATGCGGGATTATACTATAGACAGTAAGTTCTATTATGAAACTGGCACTAGAGAGAATGTAGGAGAGTGTGATTTTACAGACAGAGTTTCATATGGTGTGACTATAAATGAAGGGACTGTAGACAGTAGTTCACTGTAGATATCTGGTTATCTAAAGTATAAAATAGTAGTTGCGAAATAGTCTCACAGTGCTATTATTTACGTAATATGATAGTCTGGCGTCTGCGGATAACTATGATTGACATGGATCTTGTTTAACCTATTGCAGTTATTAGAAGCATGCTTCAACATCTCTTTTATATATCGTTTCTTCATCGAATTCCTAGTTCATGATTCCAGAACAGCAACCCCAATGGTTTCTTGCATAGCTTCCCTCATTGTAACATTCCGTATGTTGTAACCAACTGCAAAGTGATTGTTGCACAACACAATAAATGCAATCGAACAGCGCCGTGCATATTGAACAGTGTTGTTTCTCATGGAGCGTGACGATTCTGTGAGTGTGAGAACTTGAATGTGGGTGGAATGCTCCAACACTTTATATAAATAATAACGGTTTACATGTTCGACAAGCATTGAGCTTTCTCCACCGATCGCCATATTCACATAACCATTATTATTACGCGACTTACGGATTGTTCGATAATTGAAGCAATTCATCTTCTCAACAAATATCCTGCTCTCAAAATGTCCAAACTGCCTGGCTACTTACCGCTATCAACCAGTGCATCAACAGACATTCCAGAAAGATACACAGATCACCCATTCAGAGCAATTCCATCATTCGGTTATCCATCTGACACTCATGTGGTCGTTCTCGAAGAGCTCGATGGAAATAGTCCACCAGAAACTCCTTTAAACGGGTATTTCATATATAAGGAAGAGAGAAGAACCCCCAAAAAGATTGCCGTGCGTACATTGATGGCATCGTTCCTATTACTTGTATCTGGTCTTCTTCTTTGGAAACTTGTTCATTGTCAAAGTAATGACATGAGTGTTGGTTACGAGGAATAACGGATACCAATGGGGGATAGCGGGCACATGGATGTTGGACAACGAGCGAAGAATATGGAAGAACGGCGAGAAATGTAATACCGCCGCCTATAAAGTAAACGATATCGAATTATTTTTGTACTTATCAATAACTATGTAAAGAGTATGTAGGGATTTTGTATATTCTCAAATTATACAATATCCTCTTCAATAAATGCGTCTTCGACCGTGCAAATCATATACTGTTTAAGAACCAAGTCTGTCGAAACAGTATCCGAACATAGCAAACAATATCCACATTCTCTCATTTATGAAGACCAACCTCACCCTCATAGATAGTCCCATGTCATCCATGCACCATCTTCTAAATAGGCGACAATTTATTTTCTTCTTTTAACATTCAAATCTATCCACTGTATCTCTTCAATCCGTTTTCCAGCATCACGTTTCTGCTGTTCGCTGACACCTTTCTTCAATATGCAGTTATCATATGCAGCGCTGTCGAATAATTTACTCTCATGATATGCTCGGTGCATTCGCGTCTCGAATTCTGTTCCATCTTTTGTTAAATGTCTCTGTAATTGCCAGTCCTTGTCGAGATTGGAATCACGCATTATTTCATAGAAGCGAGCAAGTTTCTCTTCACAGTGATCCAGATTCTCGCGTGGTTCCCAACTAATACATTAATTAGTCAAGAGTAGTTAAACAGAAGAACAACGTACGTTGTGAATTTAAGAGCAGGGGTTATGTGGTAGGAAAGAATAATATGAGCGAAGAAAGACTTACGTTTCTTTTGTGAATCCCTCCCATTTCACCAAAAAATATTCCTTATTCTGTGCAAAGCAGGAATGAATGAGTAAAGGAATGAGAACATTGAAGTATATAATAGATTACCAAAAGTAACGGGTCTTGACGAACGACTGAATCAACATGTTGATACCCACATTCTCTACCTTGACAGCAGTGATATCATCAACAATATAGCGATCTTCCATTGTTTCAGTCATATCAATCAAATAACGCGGCAGTTGACAAAAGTCAACAACATAAGATCTATTGCACTATTAAGTATTAAGGTTTGACTTTTATTTAAGTGATCGGCCTGTCGATCACAGATTTAATCGCTATAGACTAACTAGCGCACGCGAAGCAAAACTCTCCCGAAAAAAAAAAGGTGTCTGCTACATTGATCATTCGAAATTATATATCTAACCCCATGTGAAGTTCTATACTATTAGATAATGCCAACAGGATATTACTCACAATCTGCATTATTATTATGAAAACCAACATAAAAATTTTTGCTGTGAGAAATTGTATCTATATTGTAAACACGGTAATATTCTCTTGTTTGATCTGCACTCGCTCCGCCATAGCACGACTCTCCTCCAGCATTAACCGTGTTTTGGCCTTGCGTAAATTCTCATCTATTGCCGAAAGATCTAATGTAACATTCCTCCAGTTGCGAATTTTATGCTCGAGAAGTCGAAGAAGCTCTAGGTCGTTTGTCTTATCTAGAAGTTCAATTAGAAAAACTATATACTGCTGTACGTAAACGAAGTGTCTTCCTGGCCTACGATTTAATAATAAAGAGATTATGATGTAGCATCTATCACATAGAAGCACATACCATCAACGCTAGCTCATTACCTCTCAAATTCGTTCTTCCATACGTTAATAACGCTCTTTGCCTTGACTTGTACCAAATTCTGCATATCACTCTTGGCTTCTTCATATCTTCCTAAAAGTGCCTTAAGCATTGCAACCTAGATCCGAAGACATCAACAGACAATAGTATTAGGCATAATTCCGTAGAAGGCTCGTTATTAGTGAATATAATAATTGACATGATACGTTCGTAGCTCATCACTCACCTTGTATATTGGACGATGGTACCAGCCCCCAGTATCTTGAGTACGAAGTGCTTCGTATTGATCAATGAAATATCCTATCATAGCATCCCTGCCGTCGGGAATTGATATAGGACGGGAATAAGACTCATCTGAATGATCAGACTCAAGACAGTCACAGACATCGCTAGCCTAATAAAATGATAATGAACAAAATATGAAGCATACAAAAAGTTAATGTATAAATTCCGTAGTTTCATATTGAAGTTAATACAATGATCTATTAAATAAACAGTTTACCGTAAACAAGTTCTTCAGATAATACTTGGTGAGGACGCTTAGCAATTTATACTGTGGCTCAAGGACAATAATCTCACTGTTACGATCAAGCGTTTGGGGAGTGAGAGCTGCTGATACTTTGAGCAGACGAAGTATTTTTTTTGAACGACTTGCATCCTTATTTGTATTAAAAGTGAGGAATGATTGATAAGCCTCTGTTAAGTTACAAAGAAAATAAAGTATACTTACGACTGCGTCGCCCAAAATCTTGTATGAGCACATTGCGAGCATATATGGAAGCCTATTTGATAACACGTATCGTTTACTTAAGTAAAGCGCTGTTTTCACCATCCCCTTCGCATTATGTCCTTCTCCCTCTAAGCTTTCTTCCCTACACTTACGTCCAATCTTTCTGATCGCAAATCTGCCTTTCAAATGCAAACGCAGTTCCAAAACACTTTGCGGCCCATGTATATACATCGACGTTCATGTTTGCTAAATGGTCCTTCCGGAACGCTGCCATGCGCATTGGTTTGGCTATCATCGAATACACATGATAACCGTAGCCGCGCCAAAAGTTAAACTGGTCCTCTATAGGTGCTTGTGGTTGGTCATTGAAAATTGGGCAGAGTTTTAGAGTATGAGCCGATTGAGCGTAGCATAGGAATGCTTTCTATGTTTGAAATAGAAAGAATATTTAGCGATAATTTTAGCTGTATTTCATTTCTTGTTGTCCGTGCTTACTCTTTGGTATTCGGCTATCTTTATGAAGTTACGATTGATTTCAACTGCCGAATAAATCAACTTTTCTTCAGCTAGACAGGAATAAAGATATGCTAGCGCATACCATGATGCAAATCTTTCTGGGTTATAAGCAATATCTTCCTGTATGAAATAGAACATATATATATATCAAGTTTAGAAGGTGACCATCACAAGACTGAAAAGAAAAAGGCCGGACAGTTATTTTGAGTAGACGTACCTCGTGGACTTCTATTGCTCTCTCTATAAGATCATTCGCCTTTGCAGCGTTATGTCTTGAACGTGCTTTAACAGAATGGAGACGGATCTTACCGCGGAGATAATGTAAATGACTATTAATATGGTCTACAATAGATAGTTTGGATGAGTAATGGGAAATATAGTGGTAACGAAATGTCACTATCAGGATTATCGCCGTAATATACAATCAGATATACCACTCACCGAGTGAAAGTGTGTAGTTCTGCCTACATCGCATTGGCGACAATAACTCTCCTGTGTATTCCAGATTTATTGCTTTGTAGAATTGAATGGAACTGCCGAGATAAGATTGTAACCATTGTCTACAATTATACACTTCTCTCATAAGCCCTCTCCCAGTCTCCCCTCCTACTAGAAAGATTACAGAAACCCAATGTGTTAATTTATAAGACGCAATTCATAATTTTGCCCTCATACATAACTATGTCTTCTTTTTACCTCTATCTGCCTTATCATATTCCGATACTTTCGTGGCAATTACATCCAATATGTCTTTGACTGCATTCCTTGCTGTTGCGCTTTTTATCCATTCCGACTGCGTCTTCACTATAACTCTAAATACAGGCTCGATGTCACCCAAGTCCTTGAATTCTACACTTTTCGTTTTGTCGCCATAATTCTTATGTTTCTCCAAATCAGAGTCATTTGGAGGAGGTATATTGTATAAGCAGTAGCAGCATAAAAGTTCTTGGGTTTCTATTCGAATATCAGTTTCATAGTATTCTCTGAGAACTGCTTTCAGAAACGAACCTAATAAATTAAAAAAATGATATATATGTTCTCGTCATTTGTTGAAGGGCTACCATTTACCAACTTATCTCTGACATTCTCAAATGCGTTCTTACCTTCATCGGCGCAGCACATCCAATTCTCAGCCAACGCATCGTGCACTAGATCAAAATATTTCTCCATCATCAACCATCTATTAAACTCAACTCCATTTCTTGTTGGCTCATTCTTCAGTATACGGCATATAACGATATATACTCTCACAATAAATGCAGCAATAATATCGGCAACCGGTGTGAGATCATAATCATAATTCCTTGATTCATCTGAAAATAGTATATGTATGCATATGTTATGAAGAACCGATATTGTTTGCCTGAATCTAACTACGTCTTCATCAGGTAACATTGCAATTTTGAGGCTGTTCTTCTTGATCAACTCTGCCACTCTCTTGAGTTCATTGTTAAGATGTAAAATCTGCTCCCAGAACTCGCGAACTGCTATATCCCGCGGAGGACGACCTCTGGGATGTTGGGTTCGCACTTCTTGCTGTGATGGTTGAGCGTTTGATTGAGTGTTCACTTGCTGAAATGTCGGTGTTATTGGTGATTCCACCAAGTCTTCATCCTGTTTAGTATACATTCTGAATACGAGGTCATGGAGTGTTTTGACTGCGCATATCCATTCTGCTTCTATTGGAGATTTCTCTTCTGCAAGGAGACATTGTTCCAGTTCATGGATTTTTGATAGATCAAGTAATGGATTCCATGTACTGCAAACCGTGATTGATAATTGTAATGCATGTATGGAAGGTTATATTAAAATATGAAGAGATGTATTTGTTGAATACATGAAAAGTTGCAATATTACCGGTTGGGTATATATATACTGTCCTGTGTAGTTACTATTGATTTACATGCAGACAGTAGTAATGTTGCTGATTTGGTGTTGTTATATGAGAGAGCAACGTAAACATTACTCCAAGTCGTTCTGTGGTTGTAACAGAAGGATGATAAACAATGTAAGTGGTGTAATTAGTATTACAAACGAACAAAAAATTATCATTGATTCAGCATATGTACCTCAATTGCGTTATTCTGCTCCATTCACTATAATAATAATATAGCTGCTTTACCATAGTGTTGCGTTGATCGTCAAGTGTTGTCGGATCATGAAGTGCCACGATTTGCTCTACAACGGCCTGAATGTCGCACAGTTTGTCGTCCGCATACTTGAAGAGTTCTTCGTATAAACAGTATTCTTCCTGTAGTAAAAAAAATTGATAACTATTTTGAGGGAAAAACTCTTTGTGAGAGAGAGCACTTACGTGTATTGGCTGACGTTCTAACTCATCTACACACGGTGATTGCTCGCATCTGTCTTCTTGTAGTAGGGATGTTCTCTGGTCAACCAGAAATTCACACAAACCAACGGCTATCTATTAAGATATCGTAGCAGTATGTCATAATAATAATAAGAATTAGAATCAACTCAGGAGCGTATCTGAACATATTCGTTTATTCAATTACTTACTTCAGCTAATTCTCTCATCCTTCTAAACTCGCTATTATCAATTTCACATTTCTCACTTCTTCTTAATAAACCCTCTCTGATCCACTTATATGCGCTATCTTTATTTATTCTCTTCTGCTCATCACACAATATTTGTAAAAGTGTTCGATGACAACTGTTCAAAACACGCAATACTATTTCAGCCATCCCATCTGGCCATCCAGAAAACCATAGTGACCTGCAGTCAGAGGACTCAGCGCCAGGATGATACGCGAATAGATTAAGGAGATAAACAGCCATCCAGACATTTATCGTGGTTTTACGTTCATTGAGACTTATAACAAGCTGTTGTACTGAGTTAGTTGAGAGAATGACTGGTTCAGGTGATGGACTTGTTTTCGTATAGTAGATAAAGCGACGTCTAGTGTTGGAACTATCAGTAAATTATATGTATGATTAATGTGTCTCGTATGCGCCACTATCAACTCATATCACCTACTCACCTCTGTCTACATTCATTTTCTTCCAACAATCCAGATATGTTTATAAACTCGTCCGCTGCTGCTGATACCCACATATTTTCCAGTCTATCCATGAACAGCTCTATCTTCATTATTTCATCTTGCTCTTTAACTGACATGAGCAGTCCCTCATCAATTGGAGCTACAATTTTCTCCAGCTCGTTTATGAAATTGGCTTTTGACTCATCTTCTGTTTTGTCTCCTGACGCTTTGGGGCCACTAGAGATCCCACTGTTACGACGAGCACGTTTGGACGTTGTTCTAAATAATGAATGAATAAATGTAAGTGAGTGTACAGAATAAGATTATACACAGATACAATACACTTACCTTGTGTTTACATTACTCTTTCTCTTTTTCAAATTGGGTGGCCAGAATTCCATTGAATCGTATGTATGCGGTTTGATATTGATTAATACAACATGGTCATCTGACCTTTTCTCTTCCTTGCTTAATCTATGGGAATATAAACAAATTGTATGTTGAAAGCACGTGGTAAACACAGCGCGCAATTCCAAAAACTTAGACTAACGTTGTCTGTGTGCAGGTATCATATACTTTTAACAGTAGTTCTCCTAGCCCCTTCCACGTGCATAAATCGAGCTCATAGGAATGTTCGGCGAAAGAGACTTCATCAGCGCGTACTAAAAAAATGACCAATTGATGGTTAATGATGTATTCCGTGTTCATACGTTGCTTTTGAGTCCTAATACGAAAAGTCTCCAGTTATTACCAGTGGGCCAAGCTCGTCGAGTAATGTGATTATGAGATTGGTGGGATAGGTGAGGACGATGAACAAATGTCTCACTACAAGTGACAACATCCAGATCAGAACATTAGACATAAACCAACTGTAGATTAATCTTCATAACAGCAAAAGGAGGTAAATGAACAAATTAATTGCAAGATTAATGATATTAAGCCTAATATTACATGCTATGCCCATTATTACCATCAGTGTTATTACCACTACGTCTCTTGTATCGCACCATCTTACTGCCAGTTTCTCATACCAACCAAGCAATGATGACACTTACGGGTCTTCTGGTGACCATGCCCAAGTCTTCTCCAGCTGTTCTTTGAGTATGTTCAGCTCCTTGAAATTAGGCTCCGTCTGCAAACCTTTTTCGGCTAATTTCAGCCCAGCTTCGAAGCGTCCCAAATCCCAACAGAGCTAAGACACTTTGATAAATAGGTTGTATAATGACAGTTTATTCGGTTTATATTAGATTGATAAATACCCGCACAGTCTCGCATAGACTAAGAATGTACACAGGAGATGTCGTTGGTTCAGATAATTCCATTGCCTGTCTGAAAAACATCTCGATAACGGCCGGAGACGGATATCTTAGTTTTAGACCAAGCACACCTAGTCTGTACCAGGTGACATAGTCACTCGGGTCAACGTTAAGACTCTATTTTAGCGCAAAAATAATGTAATTAAGCACGACGATAATACCATGACTTAAACCATCGGAGGAAATATTTACCCGCTCGTACAGCCCCATTGCTTTACGAGCAACAGATGCCTCATTGTCCTTCTCCCATATCATCTCTAATACTCGTGCATAATTCTTACAGACCGCGACGTACAAGCGAGCAGAGACATCAGCTTGAGACCAATTCATGCCATCAAACTACGAATAATGTGTTCATCAATATAGGCGAGTAATTATGCAAGCAACGATAACGTATTAATCACGAGGTGGATAGGATAATATAAAAATAAGCATCGTTTGCTAATCGAAATGCGTTAATAAATATCACGATTACCTTTTCTACAGACATATTGGCAAATCCCTCCTTGCGAAGCAAGCCCTCAAATACTTCTTACGCTTTTTTCCAGTGCTCATTAGACATAAGCCCAAGCGCGTAATTATAGGTCTCCATGATTTCGGTATGCTTTGGACAAGTAGACATGATCAGTTCATTTTAATCATTCATATCTATTGATCGTTTAGAATACCATAACACCGACTTTTTGATTTGGGACTATTATAGGTTCCGGAGTTTCGTCTATCGCCTGGTTTATTGCAGTCCAACGTGCCTGAAACATGTGTAAATCCAGATTCGCAGAGAGTTATGAAGCGATGTATAACTCTTTGCAAAGTAACATTCTTTGACAGTCTACAGCATACCATATCGACGGAATTCGAGTACAAAGCGGTCAGGAATTTATTCTAGACGTGTTCTATATATTAATAACTCGTTGTGAATAAAAGTTCCTCGCGATATCTATTACTATATATTAATAACACGTTAAGAATTTGGTAGCACGTGTGAATAAATCTTGCTGATCACTGGAATAGTTTTATTTTGTCCTTTGATCCACCATGTCTCGCCTATTGCTACACCCGTTGTTACATATTCCGACATCTCGATCCACTTTGCTCTTGTTCTCATCACCAAACTTCCAATTACCACCGGCATTTTATTTAATTAGAAATCAAGTTCGTTTTTCTGGTCATAATAAATGGAGTAAGATAAGACATGGGAAGGGGATGAAGGATTCAGCAAGGAGCACGAATTTCCATCGATTGGCAAAGGATATATCTTTAGCAGTGAAAGGTATGGTCAAGAAGCATAATTTATTATAAGTGAAATGTACGTACGGATTCGATTGAATAGCCACATTGAATATCATCAATCTTAGAGGGCGGATCAACAGACCCTACGCTGAACGTTCGACTAGCAACTGCAATAGCAACCGCTAAGAAATCTCAAATGTCAAAAGAGACTATAGATAATGCTATAAAACGTGTATGTTTGCATTGCCATCATATGTTTCTCTGCTAGACATCGCATATTTGACATTGAATTCGCACTATTACAAGGGCGCAGGGCAATCAAAGGATGGAACCTCGATTGAAAGGGTCACTTACGAAGCGTACGGTCCCAATGGCACTGCGTTTATAATGTAATACTGGCGTTTCTGTATATCATATGATTACCATATAGTTGTTCACGTATTGGCCATCGTAATTACGATCTGCTGACATGTTAACGTTTTACGGAAGAGAAACAGCGACGGACAACAGAAATAGAACTGTTAAAGAAATCAAAGCATTACTGGCCAAATTCGGGTAGGAGGTGAATTTAAAAAATCATGTATTAACTGTATTAGAATGTGAGTACTGGTAATTTTGTGGCACAGCTGAGATTTGGTATTCGCGTTGGATCAAATATAGTGGGTCTATCTCAGAAGTGTCTTGGATTTTTGACAGAAAAGGTGAATGGCAATTTGTCTGACAATATAGTTCTGCCAGAAACACTCACACAGCCTTTTCACTTTCTTATTAAGGCATAGTCCGATTTACCAAGGGTACTACCGAAGACACAATAGACGTCATGATGGAAAAGTCACTTGAAATCGAAGGAGTGGAAGACATACGAGAGTTGGATCAAGACGTGCTAGAGGCATGTCATCTACAATTAACTTGAACAGTAATAAATATGCTCATAACACATGGGCATTATCTAATTCTTCGCTTCTACTTCTAACTAGATAATGTGTGCTCCGACGTCAATATCAGCTATCGCGTCGTCTCTCGCTTCAGGGTACGAAATCACCAAGATGAGGGTAGAGTATATTCCGACGGATACTGTACAAATTAGTGGAGATGAGGAGAAAGTAGGTCAATTCGAGAAGTTCCTTGTGTCTCTGAATAACCATGAAGATGTAGTTAGATTCTACACAAACGCCGAATGAACTATTAAACATGCAGAGCAGATGCTGAATCAGTGAAATTATTTCAGTGGAACCTTTGACTTATATATTTCTTGTCAAAGTAAAAACATGAAGAATATAGTGATTAGAAAAACTATTGTCCAAATTGCGCCCGGATTTTAAATTCTACTTTGCTAAAATGACTGTTTCAATATGGCTGCTTGCCATGATTTTCATTTTTAAGAATTATTATAGCCAAATAACAATGCAAAAAGGCGCGAGTCAGCAAAAGTTTCGCTCGTGTTAATGTCTTGATTTTACCATTTGCTTTAGAATCTGTATCTATAAAACCACACAAGCGAATGTGTATCACATCGACGAGAGTGATGGAGAAAAGATTGTTACCGCATTCTGACGTCCGAATTAGAATGACTACAACAAATTTGTAATACTAGCTTATCCCGTTTTGCACTTGTCCTCCCTCATGAGCTCACGTGTGTGTTAATTGATCGTCGATCGTCGCTCAGAGATTGCGAGAAATCTTTCGAATGGAAAAAAAAACGAAATAAAGACAGATTAGACACAGGAAGAAGCTTATTGGAATATTATGGGCTTGCTGACACAGTTGATGAGTCCAGGAAGATTCTGGCTAAGAGGCATAAATATATTACTAGAAAGAAATGTGATGCGTTGTACCAAAACTAGCGGATTATATACTTTGGATAAATTTGAGAATACATCACAGAATATTTCAAGACAGTTCTTTAGAAACATTACGAATAATGTATATTCCACAAAAGCTGTAAGAAATAGTCGCACTTTTTTTTTCTTGAATGAAGGACAATCGCTAGCAAAATTATGGTCTCGCTGTCCAGCAGCCATCAACATTCACTCTCGTTCTATATCTAGAAGATCTGTCACTATTAACGCTAGAACCAAACATTCCCCACTTCATACTACGCCGTCATATAGTCATAAACCTACGGTTCAAACGTCACATGCTTATGTTCCAAAAGCTTATTTTGTAAAATTGAAGCCTGAAAAAACGCTTCAAAGATATCCATGGTTTACCCTAACAAGACCTTCCCCCTTTTCACGCTCTTTACGCTGTTCGCGACATTACTCTAATATAAGCACTACCCATAACCCTCTACAACAAATCCCTAATCGTCCACACCGTCCGACAAAGGCTGAACTTTTAGCAAACGCAACGGGTTTCTTTAACCGGATGATGATCAGAATTAAATACATGCTAATGAGACAAGTGAGGCCGTTTACAATGGACGATATCATGGCAATGTTCTCGTGGGTTTTTGTTGGAAATACTCTGTTTATTATTGTTGGGACCACATCGTTTTTCAGTCTCTTATTGGCTACGGCAAACAGTTTACAATTTCAAGGTATGTTAATTGTATGAACTTAAACGCGATGAATTGAAACACATGGATTTTCCTAGTGGATATTATCACAAGACCGTTATCTACACCATCTAATTCTCTTTTTCTAATCCTTCCAATCGCTAGAATTCATTGCCCGTCAAATTGGAAGTTATCTCACACGCGAAACAGGCATAACAATTGTGTTCGAATCGGCAATAGTACCAAACTGGAAGGAAGGAAAGATCAGTTTGAAGAACGTATCTGTTAAAAGATCTCATTCGAGTGACGACTATCAAACTCCACGATTCGTTGTGTTTGCTGAGGGCGAAATAGAGGAAGAGCAATGTGACAACAATTTTACAATGTTCGATTTGACTATCGAAAAGATTGACGTTGAATTGTCTTTTGTGAGATGGCTTGACAGGAAAGGGCTTATTAAAAGTGCTGTTGTAAAGGGAGTTCGTGGAGTAGTTGGTAAAGCATGATAAAGAGAATTGTTATTATCTTTCACTAGCAAATCTAGTGGTAACTAACAATTTTGTTTTATACGACAATCTTTCTTAGACCGCCGCTCTGTACATTGGGACTCCTGCGTCCCCTACGTTGCGCAAGAATGGCGTCGTCTGGCCCAACCAGGTGACTTTGAAATTGATTCCTTCCACGTCGAGGATCTCCTAATCACTATTTACCAGCCTGGCGACTTTCGCCCTTATAACGTTGCAATATTCCATGCTTACTTGCCAAGGCTGAGACAGCAATGGTTGATGTATGATATGTTATGTGCTAAGAATATTACTGGGACCTTTGACAATTGCCTGTTTAGTGTTCATAGTGCTTCTATTCGGGAGAATAGATTGGGCGAAGAGGGACAATGGAAGAAAATGGTAAGAAAGGATGAGTGAGGAGTTTACAAAATTATATTGTCAATCTGATATTTATTGTCAGTATTAGCAGCTATTATTATATTGTAGTTGGTTGTTTAATATATTGTTACTGCCATTATCCTTACTCATACTCAAATTTCCTTGACAGTCACGACTTCGAATCGATGGCTTGAATATCGACCATCTAAATGCCGGAGTTCCAGGACCATTCGGATGGATATATTCGGGCTCCGTCGACATTCACGCAGACATTATGATTCCTGACGACTCTTATGACGACCTCATTAAAAAATTCGTCAACGATATCGTCGAGAAGATAGACGATGTTGTTGTTCAACAAAAGCCTGTTGTCATATGGCGTCGTAATGACAATACGGACTGTGACTGGGAACGTATTAGCGGCAATGGTAATGATACTGATTACAGCGAAGCACAGAGCCAAGGGGAAGAACAGGCTGACTTGATGTTGCTAGCAGACCTAATCGTGCGATTTCATGATGTTAAAGCATCCGTTCCTCTCGTGGCAGAGGACTTGTCCTTTATCGACAGTGCATTGATTCGTCCTATCGTTGCCTACATAAACGGAAATAGGACCCTTACATCAATGAAGTTTGAGATCATAAAGAATCAGGTAAGCGATCAGTTATATTACTGCTGATCTATGGTTTCCTGTACTTATTATGTCATTTTCCTTTTCAGTCTGATTTTGATGGTTCATGGACGCTCTATGATTGTGGCTTGGCCGAAGACGTGTCGATTATGATTGGGAAGTGTTTTGCTGAATTGACAATGGATGAGCAGAAACGTCATAAGCGATTAAAACGTGTCGGAGTATGGGGTTTGCAGACTATGACCAAGAACTTGGTCAATATATGGGACTATGCCACTGGTCAACGTGGCTTCTGGCATTATATAGGAACCATTCCTGGATATGCATAAAAAATTTAAAAGTAATAACAACATAACCTAAAGATTTTAATCTTGTAAATAGTACGATTGAAGAAACTTTGAATCTATCCTAAAAGGTTAGCAAATGACAATAATTGTGTCGAATTGGGGGGAGGTGGATGGTCGCATTCGCACCTGAACCTATTGTGTTTGATTGATTAATTCGCTTTTGGCTTCACTCTTTTCATTCGACTCGTTTGTTTAACCATTAAATAACATGCTCGCTGCATTCTACCATGTATTTATTTCTATAGCAACAAGCAATAATTATCCGATTGCCGATAATGCCTCTTGACCCTCTCATTAGTCTATCTCACTGCTCACTCTTCTCTTCTCTACTTCTCGTGTTTGTAACGTGTGCGTCGCTTTCACTTTCGCTCTCCTCCTGACTAATATTATTATTTGCTTCATTTTTCAATGCATATAACTGTCCGATCTGTTCGTGAGAGAACTTATCCAATAAATCTTCGCTAATTTGCTTTCCCCAATTATCTTTATTTGCTGTCTGTCTTTCTAATTCTTCCAAATAATTTTGCCACTGTCCAAGAAATCCTACAATATGGACAGGGTTGACGATATCTTTGTGGCGACGGAACTCTGATTTGACATAATCGTCACCGAGGGAGCGGTGTAATGGTGGGAGCACGCGGTGAATGCGAAGAATACGGCGATAGAGTGGAATAGGGGGAAGAAGAGAGGGTGACGAGTTGAAAAGAGGTCTGGCAGCAGACATTATTGCATGTGAGCGAACTTTTGATAGCGCCTAAAAAAGTTGATAGTCTTGTGTGACAATTAGCCACTCAAGCCTGACTGTTGAAAGTGGACACATGCCGCTGTGGCTTGAACATGCTAGGTCTCGAGAAGTAACTCCTTTCTATAATTCTGCTATGACTTGGTCAGTTACTCAAGTAACCCGTGGACTGCAACTCGCCTGGCTAGGCTCTGTCCTTGCCTTTGAAAACCGCCACTTGTATAGGCACACTTATATGAAAGTATTCCTCTGGCTATGTCTTTTCTCCTTAATACTCTATGTTCTCTCTGTGACAGTCCTATTACTTCCTTTAAAGATACTTCGTTTTATTCTGAGCATATTCATCCGCATATTTGGTTTCTCAGATACTAGATTAGATGATAACGATTATTCATCATGGGTAACAAACTGGGTGTTTAATCTGCCCTTGTTTGGTTTATTATTCATGCGATATATATATCCAGAACCGCTTGATTCCCTCTTTCTTGAATCGTTACGACAAGTTGATTACCAATACCTCAAAAAGCATAATGATGAATCTGAATCTGATCTCCGTCCAGCATATGCACCGTTGTTAGAAAAATATGATAATAGTATAAACTATTGGGACGAGATGAGACATTATCTTAAGCGTACTCTAATACAAATGCGTAATGTAACTGCATTATATATGCTCTCATTCCTCCCTCTTGTTGGGAGAATGGTGTATCCGGTGGCGAGTGTTTGGTATTTGGTAAATTCACTTGGGCTCTACGCTGCATGTGCGGTGGGCGTATTAATGTATATCACTCCAGGAACTAAATATTTGGCGATTGTGTTTCTGGAGACGTTGAACATAACGCGGACGTTGACTCGAGAAGTATTGGAGCCATATTTTAGTAGGATTAAGTTTGAAAATGAGGGAAAAAGGAAGTGGTTTAAAGAGAGAGAAGGCATCCTATTCGGATTTTCCATAGCATTTTATCCGTTGATTAGGTTGCCACTGCTTGGAATGTTCTTCTTTGGGATTGCACAGGTCTGTATCTGAAATAATTGTTTGAGAGATTAGGAGGAGGATGCGTTAATAATCACGTTTGAAATAGGCGGCAACAGCTCTCTTGTTAGTGAAGGTCACTGATCCTCCACCTCCCCCAGAAGATTCGTTAGAGTATAGACAGAACGTCAAATACAAAGATCCAAGAAAGAGTAAAAACAAGGACGCGAAGAATATGCTCGACGGGACTTAAAACTATCATATTTATTGAACGTCCCTCGAGGCGTGCAATAAATAATTGCATAGATGAGAACGTCTGAACAATTGGTCATAACAAACAGTCTTCAAATTTTGTTTTATACTCAATGACGAGTGTGAATTTTCCGTGACATTGGCAAATACCATCGCTATGGTAAAGTTGTTTCTCATTGTTAGGGTCACCATTAACATTGTTAAGTAATTGTTCATTAGTACACCAAAAATAATTTAGCCACAAAGAGATATGCGATCACTTTTCATCCATTCACGCAGATGTAGTCATCTGCCCATTCTCATCTGTCTCCGCATTGTTCATAACACAATTCCATCCATTTTATACTGCGCCTTATCGATCAATCTGTAATGCGAATAAACAAAGGGGTTATTTATAACAATTCATAAAAGACGATAGACATCGGCACAGACACATACCTCGCCAAACACTATATCCATCGTGCCAATCACTGCAATCAGTATCATACAAATAGAAGAGGAGAAATTAATCTAAATAAACACGTGATATAACATATTTATCTATGCGCAACTTTCTGGGATTACCTGTAACAATGTCTGGTATAAAATGTCCACGTGCCATAAAGTCGGATCCTGCAAGGTGAGGAAATCCAGGCGCCCGGATTTTACAACGGTACGGTCGATTGGTGCCTGTCAACAATAAAGAGAATATGATAATCTGCTATGTAATAATAATACCTCTGCGTTTTCAATTAAATAGTAAAAATGACGCGTAGAACGCATATGCTTACCGTCAGATACCAGGTAAACACCAAATTCTCCTTTCGGAGCCTCGATCGCAGTGTAAGTTTCACCAGGTGGCACAGAAAACCCTTCCGAATACAACTTAAAATGGTGTATTAACGCCTCCATGTTTTCCTTCATGGATGCCCTATTTGGCGGTGTAATCTTCCAATCATCAACCTTTATCGCTCCCGAAGGCATCTTATTCAAGCATTGGTGTACAATCCTCAAACTTTGCCGCATCTCCTCCATTCTACACAAATACCTATCATAACAATCACCTTTCGTTCCAATAGGAACGTCAAACTCGACTTGATCATACGCATCATACGGTTGCATCTTACGAAGGTCCCATTTAATGCCTGATCCACGAAGCATTACACCCGAAAAGGAATAGTTTAGCGCTTGTTGTGCTGTTACGACACCAACATCGATCGTGCGTTCTTTCCAGATGCGATTGGCGGTTAGAAGTTCTTCGACTTCGTCTATGCGTGTGGCGAATTGGGTTGACCATTGATAAATATCATCGAGTAAACCTAGTGGAAGATCTTGTGCAACGCCACCAGGGCGTACATATGCTGCATGCATTCTGGCTCCTGAAACGCGTTCATAGTATTCCATTAGCTTTGTGGATAATAAGAAAGGGGAGAGTGAGTGAGGGGATCGAGATTGGAAAAGACGATGGTTTTGAAGAACGAGTTGAAAGAATTCTTTTAGGATAGAATGCGGTAAAGTAACTAAGGTTTAAAATTAGGAGATGCATTTTTGCAAAATAAGTCGAGAGCGGTGATTGGACATCCGTCTTTACTATCTTTCTTCGCAGCCACCATCAATCTTTATTATCGATATCCTTTGTTGTCCTCTTAATTCGCCTACAACTTACCTTCTCTCTCTCCTCGAACATCCATAAAAACGGTGTCAGAGCCCCAATGTCCATCGCATGAGTCATAACCGCCATAATGTGATTCATAATCCTGGTAATTTCTGCAAACATCGTCCTAATAAACTTCGCCCGTTCTGGTATTTCGACGTTCAACAATTTTTCCACCGCCAATGAATAACACTGTTCATTAGCCATCATCGAGACATAGTCCAACCGATCAAAATACGGAAGAGCTTGGATGTAAGTTTTGTATTCGATGAGTTTTTCCGTTCCGCGATGAAGAAGTCCAATGTGCGGATCTGCTCGAACTATTTGTTCGCCACGAAGCTCGAGTATCATTCGCAAAACACCATGCGCTGCCGGATGTTGCGGCCCAAAGTTTACAGTATAGCCGCGGGTTTCTGTTCCTTCGCTTTCCTTTTTCACCTTGTCTTGATGACGAATGGAAGATGTAGACAAGCCGCTAACTAATAAAGTCATCAGCTGATTTGTTGGTCAATACATACCCAAAAACTCCCCAACTTCATAATCCATCGCTATAGAGGCTGTATGGGGTAAAAAATATATATATATATATATCAAAATCCAATCGTGGTCAACTCTCTCGTGCAAACGCTCTCACCCGGGTTACCATGCCAGCTTCTCCCCTTCCCACTCATATCTTACACGTCATGGCTTCACTCCCACGGAGTGATGTCGGATCTGACGGTGACCCAGGAGTATCCGACTTCGTCCTATGTGTCGTTACCAATTCTTCTTCAGCCGGCGAACGCTTGAATCTTGACAATGCATTTGCATAATTTGCAGAAAATATCCTTGATCTTGTTGGCTGAGTCAGCGTACGGCGAAGGATGGATGTACGGAGAAGGGAATGTATTCGTGGAAGGATCATTTTTGCGGACAAAGGTGAGGTTGGGAAGATAGAGATCTACACTTATTCTCTCGAAATCATGTGACAGTGAAAATCTAATCGTTGACTTACACTTCCAATTTGCTGGACTAACAAATCACCAACTTAATTAGTAGGATTCGAAAAGATATTAAAGACTTTGAAAAAGGTGGTAAACTAGACAAAGAAATTTAGGAAAGGCAACATATTCGCGATTAACATAGCATATTATAAGTGGTATATCTTCAACGCCCGATAATAAAGGACACACGAAATCAATGCCCGAGCATTGTAATTCCAATACTATATTCCATTTTGTAGCAGATAAAAGTCGTTCAATATGTTTTAGTTCCAAGGTCCCTGTTGGCAAGCATAATTTCAAAAAGATTATGACTGGACATTTCATCTATGTCAACAAATTACTCCTGATTTCTGGATTCATTCTCTTGTCTATGTCATTTATCCATAGTGGTTTGCCAGCCTCAACATGTTGTACAGCTATTTGTTAAGACTACAAGTGAATGCAAAATAAAGGACAGATGGGACCTCTATATATATAGTGACCTCAAGATTGGATGCAAAACAAATGATTTCCTTAATGTATAATGAGCATTTTGCATGATTATGATATGGGGAATTACTGGCAGGTTTTCTGGCTACAACAGGGCATGGTCATGACCTGCATATTTTCTCTTAAACAGGCAAAGGCTATTATTGAACAGGTTGTGAGAGAAGCTCCTCAAATTGCTACTGGGGAAGTGGAGACTGAGCCAGAGCCACACAATATGCAATGCAATCTGCTGGAGGTAATGGTGGGTGATGTAGTGTCAGGATAACAACAACAGTTATTCTACTGCGGAATCGAAGGGGAATAAATTCTATTTAATATTAAACAGGGCTATCTTCGATTTGGTATTTCGACTAGTCGGGTTCCGTCACTTGTCTCTAAATTACTAATTAAACAATTTTTGTTTCAATAAATAATTATTGGCTCTCGTTCCTCAATTAAGAGTAATAGATCAACGGACGACTTATACAGCTTAAATGAGCGTTTACTTTATTAGTGTGTCCGATCAAATAATTAATATTTCAACAATGATTATTATTCCGTGGAGTGGGAATTATTGTTCTAATAACCTGAACAATATTTTATAACAACATGAGAATTCGACGATGGGATAAGGGTCGCTTATATACTTAAATCGCTAACATTTTAAAACGATAAAGTTTCTGGATAGATTTTTGTAAAAACAGTTTGCGAAGCTTTTTTGTAAAATGGCTCAGCAATTTCTGCGCGTTAATTATCATTGATCACACTCTGCATAAAATGGAAAAATAGCAGTAATTGCGAAAAGGTCTAGAAAGTTCCTAATAGCACGTACTGTAATACAGTTGACACTGTTTATACCGAGCTCAGAAGCAAAGCTTCCTCGCTTTGCGAGAAGGATAACACAAACGTAAAATTAGAGGCGAAGCCTTTATCGAATTCGTGACTATCCATATCGTATTATTTCTCTTTTTATAATAGTAAAAAGCCTGGCGTATTTAAAGATCCAGATCGTAATCTTATTCGTGCAGAGCTTTTAGCCTTAAGACCTGGTGACTTGTCGGTTGCTATAAAAGGACGTCGTGTATGGAGCAAAATCGCCGATTGTTATGCCTGCAGTATTGAGTCGAATATCAGAAGCGGTTATCTGCTAAATATTTTTTGCAGTCTTATTGCCTAGTACTGGACACTGAAATAACAGATGGACCTGGAATTGCAATTGCCAATTGTTCGCGTTTCAGATGACCTTGCAAAGTGAATTAAAAATTGAACACGCGTACGCATAAATATGGTCCAACGGTTAGATACAAAGCTTGATTTAAAGCTTCGACTGCAGTTATTATAAGGAAAACCTGTCGTTTATATTACTGATGGCCTGAAAGCTCAAGAAGTAATCCATGTAGGAATCAAAGCCATAATTTCCGACGACGCAAGCAAAGCTCCTCTATTGTATGACCGGAGCGAGAACTTTTTCAGGATTATATAGTTAATTGATATAAAATCCAGTAAAAGATTTTAAATTTGTCCAATAGTTCATCTTTATACAATTTCTGGGATTGTCTAAGTAAGTAGCATAGTCAGGGGTACATTGCATGGCAAACATTTTATACATTCTTGGGCTCAATTGCAAATTGTAGAGCAGATCTGTCTTCTGAAAATTTTCGAGTGCGCGCAAATCGTGTAGTATTAACTTTGGCAAATGATGACGGAAGCGCGAAGTAATCGTCATTTTCAGCTCGATATCTGACCAATCATATCGCTCATCTGAATTAATCTTTTCTTGTCAGTTACGCGATCTTGTCATCACTCGAATGACGATGCAAATGCAAACTTGTCGTCTGTTATACTTAACCCACTTAAGCAAATTCTGACAATCACACCGTCAAACCGTAAAAAAGCATTGGAGATAATTAGTAGAATGTCAACTGATAATAACGGCAATTCTGTGGATGTGAAAGTACCTGGTTTGCCAAAAATACAACGTACGAAGATTAAGCACATTCTCAGCCTTGACTCTAATGCTAATGATGATCTAGAACCAACGATGAATGAAGATGAGGTACACAGACACCAACTATGCAGCATCTTTGCATTGCTTAAATATAATCCGCTATTTTCAAACATGTATGCTAATTCTGCCTAAACCTTAATGCATGACACTGAATGATCCAAGCAGTCGAGTATAAGCGGTAATGAAAAGACTATCAATTAAGAACTCTCGTACAATGTGTAATATTCTGTAACTCAATAAATAAAAAATTCTGCCTCAACTGAAGGATTATGCTTGAGAAAATTACTATAAAGGAACCCATCTAAATGCGTTCTGAACACATGAATTATTTTCATTACAGACTGACAGTAAGACTATCCCTAATTTCTTGAATCGGTTCCAAGCATAAAAGTAGTGAAATAACTAATAAGGGATAAAATTATATATAGGAATACCCGTGTATGAAGAATTATGAATAGATTGTCTCTTAGTCTTAAACGACATTCCAATCAGTAAAAAAGGTTTCTTTTACGTTCTAAATAATTGTGAAGCGATATAATATATAGGAGTATCTGTATATGATGCATAATTGTTCCACTGAATTTGAAAAAGCCATTGCGCTTCTTGTAATTGTGGTTGTTCGAAAATGATTCCGAGAGAAAAGTTTGCCGAATTACGTGAGGCGTTTCAAGACCCGAGCAAGATATATTTTTAATGGCCCAGTTGAAAGCAATGAATGGTGGCGAACTAACTGCCAGTCGCCGTCTTAAAAAGAAAACACGTACTAATAAGCAAACGTTTTACTACTGAGATCGCAATACGCCGCTTTGTCAGAAACGTATCTCAATATGTTAGAAATTGGTCGCACTTGTCTGGAAATCATCTGGCAACGAATGGTATCATATCAGCGTGTTCATGGTAATGTAAAAAAGTGCCGCGATGGAAAACCAAAATAACCATTGATATAATCGTTGCTACTGCCGTGAAGAATTTTCTCGAAACCTATGCTGAAATTCATGGATTACCAAGTCCTGGTAGAAACGTCAATCGCATTACTCAATCGCATTACTCAATCGCATTACTCAATCGCTTACACTTTTGCCAGCCGAAACAAGTTATAAATCGGTCTATCGTGATTTTATTGCAGGTCTCGAAAACGATAGCTCGTTGACATTATTAAAATATGATGCATTTTGCAAGTTATGGCACCAACATTTTCGGAATGGCTTGCTAAAAAAATACAAAAAACATCTTGTGAAGGCTAGGTTGGAGAGAAATTATTACAATACAAACAGAAAGCTTATTCACCTGACCAAAAGCAATAAAAAAATTACGGGAAGAAACGGGTAAATAATGAATAATTTAGTTAAACATTATTCTGTTGAGAAAGGCAATTCGCGTCACAATAACAAGCAGGGTCCAAAAAAAATTTTTTTTTGACATGAAGATGTCAGTGACTTGACAGGGAAATATGTACAATATATGTCACACATGTTTGTCTTTACGCGTACTATTTGTAAACCGCATCAAACGAATGCACGTGATCCTGAAGAAACGTAAATGACTTTTAAGATACCTCCCCCGAAACTGCGGATAGCGAAGTAACCCTTGTGTACTCTTTTCCGACATCTGTCATTTACGCTAACCTTAACCATGGGTTACACTGACTAAACTGAATAGTCTATGCATTTTTCTTGCAACTGTATAATTTTATGCTTTTATGCATTAATATGGGACGAGGCGTACATACGTCAAATTCAAGCTTCAGCCACAATTTCAAATCGGGTATTGTGGATCAGTCATCTGACCATGGTGGACCGACGGGCCCAGAATTCCGAATTCAAGTTGTAAACGGCGATTTGATCAAATGATTTAATTTCTGCGGAGTAGTACGGGATGATGATCATTTCGACTAGCGAAAGTCCGAAACATTTAATTTATCTTTGTATATTATTATTATTATTGGACATTAATTAGCTGCGGAGTATAGAAATTGGTTCTCAAAACTATACAACTGCTCCTCGAGCAGTTTTCAGTATGTTTTTTGCATCTGGTCTTGATAACTTGGAAACAACTAAATTAACAATTTCCAACTCTTTATTCTCGAAAATAAAACAACTATCGAAATCCAACCGTCCCTGAACACATGATCGACCTTGCATATTTCCCTGAAATCGATGATCGGTATACGAAATCTAATGCATAACGAAACCTTGTCATAGTTCGAATGAAAGGATAATAATTGCAATATCGTTCTTAAGTCTCCTGAAGCAATTAACGTGAAGAAGGAGCAGAACGATATAAACGTAGCGATATGGAAACTATAAGACTCCGCTGCGATAATGAAAGCTATAATGAAATAAAGCTCTATTACAAACGTATTAGTTCGATGGAACAATACTTGTTTGTTAAGAAAGATCATGTTTAAGAATAAAGTAAAAGCGTTCGTAATTGAATAAGTTCGCTAAGAATAATGTTGTGTCAATATTATTACTTGAGCAAAACGGTTTCCGTCGACTCGTTACGTAGTGGTTTCACTATGTATTCCCTCGTGGCGAACATTTAATTTTGACCAACCTACCGATGGTGTTAAGTGAAAGAGATATATTATTATCTCTAGTGCATGTCCTTGATAGAACCGTTGTTAATAAACATAAAAGTAATGGTTGGATAACTATAACAAACAATATTCGCTATAACGGTTCTCACTTAACATACGATCGAAGAGGTAACATGATTACTACATGACATTGTCATCGTTACGTCCATCTAGGTAATGACTCGTGTTGCGTAACGGGAATGCTCACTAGAGTATTCGACAAGTTAACTCCTTCACTCGAGAGTGTTCATAATTAGTTTTGCTGGCCAATTCACTGAACCGGAGTTTAACTCCGATAATTACTAACGAGTTATCGTTTAGCCTATAACGATGTTATGTTACTATGAGTTACTTGACTATTCCGTTGTGGTGACATTACCGCTCGACGCCAAGCGAAGGGTTCATTGAACTAAGTTATGCTTCTCTGCGCTTAGAAGGAATGTGAATATTCGTCTAGACATGTGGTTATCGTGGCGAGTTATAATTGTAGATGAGTGATTTGTATAATCGTTAATCACACAGTGCCCAATCATGAAGCGATTAGCCTATCGCGTACGGTGGAGGTTTATCCGCTGCGACAGCCAACATGCTTCGATAGCATCCAGTGGTTCGCTCTCTCTCTTTCCCTTATGACACATATTCGGCGGCTGATAAGCGACAAATCTCTCTAGACCGTTCCCATGTGAAGCGAAACATGAAAAATAAATATTGTGAATCCATAGCCTCAATGTGTGTAACATCATTGATAAGGTTGCATTTGCATATGGCAAGATCAACAATTATTACATTTAAGTAGTAAACTCGGGCAAATTCGACTGTTAGTCAGATCGGGATACTTTGCGCAAGATCACTTGGAAAGTTTAGTTCTTCAGTTCAAGCTATATGACTCCAGAAAAGAACATATTAAATGCGCGGATCTTCATAGATTAAGGCAACAATGAGCCTTATCCGGAACCCGTTCAATTTATCCATTGTGACATTATAATCATAATCATGTATAAGCTGTTCATTTTAATTTTTAGTATCCGATCGCACAAAAACCACAATCTGTAGATAGACACATATGCAAAATTCTTGGCACGTAGTCTACAGAACGAACCGCCATGTTTCACATCTCGTGCAACCCAAACAGCTCGTGTAGGCATTACTATCGGCCAGAAGGGAAAAAAAAAAGCCCAAGGTTTCTGGTGTTGATTTTCACAATCTCTCCTTATCACAAGCTTTCTTCTCAATGTGCGTTAACTGTTTTTAAGTGATCACATTACTGGTTGGCACAGACTTTTTTGTGTATTAATACATCTAATTGAGGCAATCAAGCGGCCAATATGTCGAACTCTATCTACAAAATTTTGCCGTGAGAAACACAATACATCATTGAGCCCAACATGCATATGCCAAACAGAACCAGCACAACCACCATGTGTATTGTATTATTGTCTATTCCATAATCAGTATCCAGTCATTTATCTTTGCTGCATAACATAATATCTGTGTACCATTATAAGTCTTTCCAACGGGCGATGAGTGACTGCGCATGTATTTTAAGCGAGTAGGAGTGGAACAGTCTTTTTTTGCCCCCATCGCTGACTGGCAGTTTGGAGTCTCCTGTTTCTCAATGCATTGTTGATTAGCGGTTGAATGCTAATGCTAAGGATTTCTCTCCCTGTTTCCGACTGGATTATGCCAGGTATTATGAGCCCCAATTGCCATTTGCTCATTCTCTTGTTATCCGAAAATAGCATGAGCACAGATACAATCTACGTCTCAGTGGCAAAATTGTTACCAGTCAGTTTGTTTAATACATGTGAAAATCAGTCTAAAATTTCCCGATGCGATAATGTTTGTACCGACCAATGAGCACAAATGTGGTTTTGTATCATACTATTCGATTACCTTTTTGGGTTGCTATGTTTATCGATCAGTCCGATCTAGACCAATGACTAGACAATGAGAATCGCAAACTATTACTTTGCCGTAAGAGCTTACTCTCAATTGGTATAACTTTATTCACAAAGCCTGTTATCATTATTAAGGGCGTATAAACACGTAACAGTAAGAAAAACGACGACCCTGAAAAGTGGAATAGATATTTAAGTCCATTCAAATTCGTTATACCAATAACAAAATAAAAGAATGAGCATTTTACCTTTCCATACAGAAGGCTGTAACTAAAAATGGAAACGTTAATATACTTAATTCAAAGTTTTTCAGGGGTCAGAGATCTATTTACTGCTTGTTTGGTATTTACTTGCGTCATGATCGTGAGAATGCAATACAGAGCGTACAGCTTCCCAGATCAGTAATGATACAAATTTTGACATACGCCCCCAATTTAGGGTAAAACAGCTCTGGTCGCTTGTGCTTAATTTTAACCAAATTGATATTTTATAAACTGTCGAAATACCTTGGGAAATGTGTTCTTCAAACTGGAAACTATGCATATGCTTCTATGTGAGTTCAACTGTTTCGTCGATCGCCCCTGCTTGGCTTGACATACTGTGAGAGACTATTATCAGAACGTTCTATCACGCGTAATTTACAATAATGGTCTTTTGCGATTCAGTAATTCAGCATATCAGATTATGGTATTATCAGTATGAAAGACAGATTTGCTATTATTTTGTCATGTGCCACCCTCAAAGACGTGAAAATGATGCCTTCTCTACATAGTCTCCGTGTGCATATCCGACAATCTTTTCTATCCTCTTGCTGTTCATCGCCACCGACTCAAGCGTAGGATTTCGCATTTGCGCACTACGCTTACTCTCGGCTTTCCCCTTTATTGGACATACAATAGCATCGTTTTATTGTCTCATTGAATGGTGTCATCATCATGTCCTCAATTGTAAACTAAGGCGTGTGATTATTTGGGTCAAGTGGGACTTATGCGATCTAAACGACAGACTCTCAAAGATAACGACGCACAGTTACAAAATATTCCGTCAAATTTGATAATGACTTTTTACTTAAAATAACATTAAAATCATACAAATGTTACTACGTATTTACAAGTCAACAAAGGAACTTGTACGCTCTCACTATTTCTTTTCTTTGTAAAAGTAAAGGAAGTGTTAGTAAATGTATATAAAAAAGAAGGGGAAAAAAAAAAGAACGAAAAAAAAAACCATAATAGTAGTAATAGAGCAAGCTGAAAAACCAGTCAGAAAAAAAGAGAAAAATATATCCAACATTAAAAGTGTCTCGTTCCAAAAATAAAGATGAAATTTGTGATGAAGATGCTATAACTATATAACGAATATATTCCCTCAAAGTCGATTTGGATTAGTTAACGCCAACAGTTTTATTGGGAGCGAGGTAGCCCCTTGCAGCCTCGGTGGTACTAGCAAGAGTACCATTGAATGTAGTACGATAACTGTCTAAGGAAGCAGACAGATCAGTGAGTGACCGCTGGAGAACGGGGAGAGTGTGTTGTGAAGTTACGTGGACAATGTACTTGGCCTTCTGTAAAGCATTAGCATCATCCTTTGGAAATTCCTTCATGACGTCGCCGTAAACCTCATTGAAAAAGGTGACCATGGGGGTGAGAGAATCTTGGATATAGTCTGGGAGTTGACCTGTGTTCTCTTTGATGTACTTGGCGATCGAGTCGGTAGTAGTGAGAAGGTTCTTTGAGAGACTTTGCAAGGTAGAACCAAGGTCCTGATTCTGTACGGTGTCTCTGAGAGACACGGCATTTGTCTTGGCGGTTACTACAAGTTCGTTTAATTTACCATTGAGAGTAGCAACGGTCTCGGTAGCTTGTCGGAGAAGATTGTTGGAATCTTGAATCTGACGCAATTGGGAGGCGGTGAAGGTCTGAGTGTTGGAGATTTGACGCTTGAGTCGTTTCGAGAGTCTTCGCTGAGCCTTGCTTGTCAAAGAGTAAGCTCTGTAGGTTTGGTATGAATCGCTCTTCTCTTCTTCGGTTTCGCTTTCTTCTGCGGGAAGCCACGAATCGACCAACCCACCGTATTTGTTGATGATTGGTTCTAGACTTTTATCAACGTTTCGTGCAAGAGGAGTGATTTGCTCGCATACTTGAGATGCAATCTTTCGTGCTTGGTGGTTGATGGGGGTAGTGACCTTTGTGTCGATTGTTGATTGAATGGAGGAAATGGTTTGTTTGGCGGGAGTGGTGACTCCGGTGATGATTTCTCCAGCGGATGCTTTGGTTAGAGGGAAGGTGTCACCTACAAGAGCTACACCTCCAGCAGCGAAATGATCAACATTTTTGGACATCTCTGGAAATCTAGACATGACTGGAGCCGTTGTTATTTTGCCGACGGTGCTTACTGCGTTGATAGCGGCATTGCCGATTTTATTATTGTTGACGTAAATGTAGGCGTCTTTTACGACGGAATATGTAAACAGTTTTTCTAAGAACTCGGATTTTGTTTCGTAGATTTCATCGCGTTCGACGTATTCGATTTCATGACTGTTTGTTCCGTTTGCCTTGTCTGTCGTGACGAATCGAATAAAGGATATGGTATTAATCGTTGGAATGTGGTATGTCAACTTGTTTGATTTCGATAACGTTACCTGCCATTTTTCGCTCTTTTTTTTTTATGGGGAAGGTTGATGTATTATAAGTTTTCCGTGGGGAGTGAAGTTGTTGGAGAGAGGGGGAGAGGATATTTTTATAGTATTCTGGAAGTAGATAGCGTTATAGATAGTTGCGTACAATGGTAATAATTAATTGTTGATTAATTCCAGAGATAGATAATTATTATTAGTTGGGAAGATACAGTTATCGGAGCAGAGATGGTGGGGGTTATATGTTGGTGGTGGATTAAGGGGGGACGGGATGGACGGCAGAGTGTGAGTGTCAGGGTTGGAGGTGTCTCCATGATGAAAATCATATGTCTCTGAATACTGGCGTAGTGTATAAAATATACAAACACAACTTAATCCCCATATTTAGCTCTAATTAATCTACATGTGATTTGAATAAAATATGCAACAGTGTATATTTAAAGTGATGTAAGGATAAATTAATAGACTATTTATCATATGCAATAGCCGATAATAATAATAATAATTATAATAATTATACAGTACAACACTTAATATGTATGTATAAATGTTGCACACTAAATGCTCATATACATTATTCGCTTGCTATTGTGTGCTATTCCCGCCACTGTGCTCTCGGGTGCATTTCTACGCCTTCACAAACACAGTACAACAGTCAGCCGAGGCCATTTGACATGAGAACGTTTGTCTGTAAAGAACAATGCTAGTTTGATTATCCGACTATTGTGAATGGATTTTCTCATTGTCGAATAGTTCAGGCACACTAACAAACAGGTTTACAAGTGCAAGTGACCAGGAAAACCAGGAGTGCGAACAACACTCTACACTCCCAACACTCCCAACAACACTGCCCAACAACACTGCCCAACAACACTCCCAACAACACTCCCAACAACACAACACTCCCAACAACACTGCCCAACAACACTCCCAACAACACAACATTCCCTCCCCTCCCTCCTCTCCCCCCCCAACGCCGCTGTAATGACGCACAGCACGAGGAAATAATCTCTTCACATTATTTTTTATGCATAACCTCATTACTCAGCTGATAACGATATCATCGGTCCAATACTACGCATGGGCCACAAGTCAGCTGTGCAAAGAGTGTGGCACCAATGAGGCGCTGCTATAAACACTTATTGATTTTCATATGGGATCAAGTCAATTTGTCGAACAATGACAAGATCCTACGGAATTTTGTTGATATCAAATGCATAGGGTAACAAGTGATATAAGAAAATAATGATAGCATCCGAACTGATCACAGTGACATGACAATGCGGCTGATGACGCAACTGATAACGAGTTTAGCTGGGGATTTCTGGGAAATAATCTGCTGAAAGACTCTCTATCAGGAAAGCTGCGCGTGTCAGCCAAACTAACACCCCCCCACAGTCAATCTTAAGTATGGTGACGACTCTATAACGGTCTCGCACATGTCGAAAATGTTTACCCATTTTACTAGAAAAGAAGGATGTCCGGTTTTTTTTTCTCTCTAATAACTGCCTTTTGCTCATCGAACCATACCAAGCTAGTCAGTACTATGGGCCGATTCCTACTCTATCTGCCAATATCAGTCTTTTTTTTTTCCTTTTTTTTTTTTTTCTTCCTTCTACTTCTTCTTGCAGCCCACCAGGGACATTACATAATATGGGGGTCAGCATTTCGTGCACGACATGACCATCTTTTCCTTAATTTACTAATACCTTCCGTTCGAGTATAACGTCTCTTTTATGCTTGGTATTATTATTAACCAGACTGCAGAGCCGTCCGTAGTTTGATCCATGCAATTGCTTCATTGGTGAAAAGCTCCATTATTCTCTGTCTCATATGTCACAGTCAAAAGCTATTGACGCTTGCCCAATCATAGTGCATCGACTAACGATCAACATTAAATTTAATTGACTTGGAGATCGCCTTGTTACTACCAGCATCGGTAACATTTAGTCAAGTGCAGATTACACAATGTCTGGTTCGCAATAAGATTCCCTATACGTCAGAACACTTGTGTCAACAGGATAATAATCGTTAGACCCCAAACGTTATTATACGCACATCATGTTGGAAATAGAAAGAGCGGCTCTCCATCACAGTCTATCACCTCTGCTTTTGTGATGGAAAATCCTTCATTGAATAATGATAACAGGTGCGATTTACCAATTGTTCCGTCATCCTTCAAATATAGATAGCCATAGTGACCTCTCTCTGTTTCTAAAAAGAAACTGCAAACCATAAACAGAATTGATGCAATGCCTGCAGTTAATATTGGTTTGATGTGTATCTTTACAAAATAACCCTGCTTTCTCCACAAAATCTAAAAGTTTTCTTTCACATGACGAGTGAATTTCCCGAAAATAGTCACAGCTAAAAGATTAGTAAGCAGTAAAGAAAACGTGTTGGAATTATTTGTAATTTTGAAATATTATTTATTGTCAATGGTATAACAAACAGTCTTATTAAGAGTTCGTTTGTTTCCTCGCTATAATTAAAACAGTTTAGACATTCGCTAAATTAAAAAATGTCAAACAAACCATCTATTCTCACCAAACCTTAATTGAAAAATAAAGCAATTGACCTTGCTTAGAAACATATTGTGTATCCATGTGACGTGTTCAAAATTAGTTTCTTCGTTAACGCATCAAAAAGTTCGTGTAAATAACCGCCCCGGGACGGTCCGAATATTCACTTTTATAGGTCTGTTGTGACTATAGTGAATGTGACGAATGGTTAATCGTAGACACGTGAGTGTCATATGAAATATCGGCTGACCCGTGACTGTAAGCCACGCGAGATTTTTGATTTTTGGTTAAAGTCCTGCGAATCTCCATCGATCTTTATTGTTATATATCGTAATAATAATAATAATAATAATAATAATACTACACTATATACTTTTCTAGCGAGTTAAACGTGGTATGTATAAAAGAATCATCTTAGCTAGAAGGCTAACTTCCAATTTCTGGGGGGAGGGGAGGGAGGGGGGCTGCCAAGTTGACTGTTGCGTTCTAGCGTTCAAAGCTTTCACTACATGCTAGAGTTTCGTCGAACAAATTATCATTCTCAAGAATCGAATTTAACAATTCAAAATCCTCTTGTCGGTTGCTAACACGGCTTTTCTACTTTCTATCTAGCGCGAATACTTGATCCGCTCGATTCGCTCGATTCACTCTCTCCGGATACTTCAGGTATAATTTCTGGCTCATTTGAAAGGACTTTGTTGTATATGATTCTACAGAGTATTAGTTCTCGGATGATCGTCTTCTCCAAAGTAGATAAATGGGTAGTCAGGTGGTGGTGGTCTTATATTGAGGAGTGTCTGGATTGCTGGCAGCGTATGTTTGTATCAGATGTTTACACACCAAATATGGGCTATTTATAAAAGCTGAACAAGAACAAATCCATTTATCGACATCCACATGATAGCTTTCTAGGCGTATCCTTTTCAAGGCATTTTCTCCAATCGGTTTTTTGAAGGCTTTCCACCAAGTCGATTGTTTTTGCCAAGTGTTCAACATGTCTGGGATCAGGCGTCCTATTACAATAAGATTTAAACGATCGAGACGAGGTCTGTTATGATTATATTTGTAATTGTCTTTAAGAACCCGCCAGTGGGATTCAACTATCATTGTCGTTCTTGCTATAGGCATGGCTCTTGGATAGGATGATCGAGCGAAAGCTTCCAATTTTTCTTACTATACCAGTTCATCCACAGATACGCCCATAAGTGAACAAGATTTTCTGTCGACAATATTGATAGATCTCAGACGTGCTTTTGTGATATACATATTTCGTCGGATGTAAGAAATACATTTATATCTACTGGTATTAGCGGATGAAGTACTGAATTTTTTTTATCAAGTCCTTAACTGTCTTTGCATCTGCTTCATAGGGAACAGATCTACGCGGCGTTCGCGCGTGTAAGAATTCAATCAATGGAAAAATATTATCGATTATAATAGATATCAGATTATTAACCGCCTGGTAAAAACTATATACACCTCAAGTCTACATAATCTTCAAAGCAATAGTATGCATAGGACTTAGCCCCCATTACTACGTAATTACCTCAGCTATGGGTTACCGCGGCGATGGTGATTACCTCTAATGCTCATAACTCCAACATTTATCAGGCTGCAAACTCTCAATTCTTCGGTGCCCACACTATCCAAGTCAAGATCTCTAGAGACTGGTATGTTGCTTTACCAACGAGCAATGCTATATTTATAGAGCGAAGTCAAATTGGATAACTTGGAAAAATACGAGAGGGCCTTCAAAGATTTCGTGAAAATAATACACAAAGTAGGCGTAAATGAGCTTAATCCTGTTTCTGCGGGGATTATAGATACAACGAATCCCTTAGATCCAATATGGAGGAGAGTCTGTGAAAAGCAGGAGCTAAGGGAGATTCTCGACAAGCAAATAATAAGTACATGGCAACCACTCTGCGTATTACAGAACGCATTACAGAGATTGTGCAAGGAATTCATTCAATACTGTAATGTATGCCGAGATCCTTATTTGAATTGCGTATCCCTTCCGGAAATAAGAAACCGTAGTAACAATGATATGAGACTTCTATCTAAAGCCAGGATAATTTGTAAGTTTGTTTACATTAAAGTTATTATAATAGCTTGATACTTACTATTACTATTAACTTTAGCCGGAAAGAAGGCGTTCGAAATGCTATTACTGTCATTGTTATATTCGCGCACTGTGATCAAAATGTAATAGCAATAGACAAACATTTATTAAATAACTGGTAAGAAGCACCAGCCAGTCATCTTTTTATGACCGCTCATTTTTACAGTAATACGAGTGTGAGCACGTAACATTCGTGTTTCGAACTAGCTATCCTTATTTGCTATGCACTAGTTATATGAGATATAGCTCTAGGTTGGACATTTTCTTTAAAAACAATTAATCGTGGCGCATGTTGTGGCGTAGCGGATCCCTGAAATTTGTGTCAATGGGAAAAAGACAATGTTTACGCGTCATGTTCTATCCATTCAATAGTCGTCGTTGGTCCCAAGACATTCAACTTCCATGTCAATACGCATATCTTAATTCTTACATGTTTCAAGTATATGTTGACGATGAAAAGTGCTTGAAAGTTATTTATTACAAATCAGAACAAAAGAACAAGTGGATAAGTGAAGGCGATGTATCTAGCCATAGACTAGAAAGTATGTATTCATTTAATTGTTCAGATACTCTATGGGTAAATTTTTATGACCAAGGCTGGTCAAGACACTTGTGAATTCTACTAATTAATGTGCACACATTGTGGTTACATACATGAGATCTTGAATGTCCAAAAGTTTTTGGTATTTCTGTCGTTACGGATACAAACTTGGGAGTGTAATGTCATGTTTTGCTTAACAGTTTACAGAAAGAGAATCATGCTGACTCTTTGTTACTACGTGGCTTAGTCTGGCCGTCTTTGCCCTAGTATGTGACTCGTCGAATACTAAATTCTGTCTATATCGTCTTGGATACAATCCTTTTCATTGGGAAATCACGTTGCAGAATGAGACGCATGGGGGCGTGTTACATGGTAAGCTTGAATATATATTGTAACTGTTTTAAATAGCAGGGTATTTGATAATTGAAATAATGTTACCCTCGCAGATGCAATCATTATGGATGGGCCGACCGTTTCTTTCGTTTACTACGATTCTGCAATTTCATCTTCTATGATTTATGACCTATTTGATGAGAATAACTACTTTGCTATACTTTGGTTTCCTTGTGGAGATTATATATTGACAAAGTCGATTTGTGCACATTCAGTACACGGAGTCTGGACAAGCCAACAATCTCTTGTGGATGGCGACATTAATTGTGATTCTCACCACAAGGGTATCTACTTGGTTTATTGCCCATTGAATGATTCCTGCGTAAAAACCGTATCTTTTATCGACGACGTATCTGCAGAGGATGTAATGCATCTAAGTAAGATTCCCGGGACTTATTCGAGGAATGCAACACATATAGTGGTTTCTCTTGGATTAGAAGGAATGGATACCTTGATCTGGATTGCATCAACACGCGGTCAGGTCATATGCTTGCGGCTTGCTACAAGAAATCAAAGCTCTCAGAATGTTGTTCATACTCTTTGGTGTAGTGATTTTCCTACTATGCCAATATGGCTGTATGTATTACGCGAACCGGTTGGGTTTCTACACAATTATGGCTAATTGACAGAGGCCTTTAACCTGTTAGGAAAGAAGTGCAATTAACAAATGCCGGTGGAGCAAGCGTATCCGCATTAATAATTAAATTGGCGGATGGCAAATACGCATTAATGGATTCGGAAAGTGGTGAGCGACAGAAAGGTATTTACGAATTGCCATATACCTTTGTTGAATGACCCCGTTGTGTCGCGCGTAATGTTAATGTTCATGATGGTCTCGACACAGGGTTTCTTGAGAATGTACAATTAGCTGTTACATCTAAATCTTCTGGATACGATGAAATCGTTATCATGTCAACGTCCCACGTAAACAGTCTATATCCGTCAACATGGACATCAATATCATCTATAAACGAATTTATTGACAATAAGGCTATAGCTGTCTCTGAAACAGGTGATTTTATAATAAACTGTCAAAGATTCAGGCTGCAATGATCATTATGATAAACCTTGTCTAACTGTCATTACTTGTATATCGACATGCAGAAGTTGAGGAAACCGATATTGCCCACTTGAGATCTGTCTTGGATTCCCTTAAGACTCGAGTATACGAGGGGGAAGCGAAAATCAGAAGATTACAGCTTATGGTGCACTATTGAGTATTTAGAACAGTCTTAATTTGTCCGCAACAGCAAGCTAACGCGATCTATATTATCGTTCTGGACGCGAAGGTTCAAAGAAAAATAGATATTATATTGACGTGTGAAGAAATCTTGGCATCTATGACTTCCTTCTTTGTACAGAATTACTCGCAGAAATTACAAGTTCGAAGGGAAGGGTCGAAATATTCAAGTCACGTTCAACTTGGATTATTCCCCTTAATATCAACCAATAAAGCTTACGATATCACTATGCAGACAGAATCGTGCCAGACCCAATCCAACTACGTCGCAGATCCATTGATTGAAGTTATTGAAGCCAAGGTATCATCGTCAGAAACAATGATAGCAGGACAGCTCGTTTTTGAAACAACAGTTAGAAATTCTAGCAGGTATTTTCAACACGTTTTGCAGCCTATATGAAACTTCATGCTTTATATTTACTCCATCGTTTTGCAACCACACTTTTAGCAAAGATATATCCTCTCTCTATTTGATCCCACATATAAGTTATGTTGGAATAATGCTCACGTCGATTGTTAAATCACGATCACTCAGCATCTTGTCTTTGGCGCCGGGCGAGGTGGTAACCTTGTCATCAGTAATTGATTTATCACTGGATGCCATAGTCAGCAATTGTGACTTTGGACTGGGAATCTTGTTTAGGAGTATTGGGGATCTGAGTAGTGAGCAGCACTGGAAATGGATCTTGGTTGAAGATTTAAAGTTTACCACGGCTTCGCTTTGCCGTAAGTATGTAAGATCGAATATTCTGAGCGATGTATTCTCAATACAGACACTAATGACCTCTTAGACAATGAACAAAGATACCCGGCCGTGCTCAACGTCGATATTTGCACAGTGAAAAACTCTAAACATAACGAAATGAGTTTGTCCATTTTGCCTTATTTGTTTGAACAGAGTTTCAATATTTACGAATCTTTGGTAAGTGATCAAAACTTGCACAGCCTACTATTTATTGTATTGGAAATTATCAACGCTGAATATTGTTAATTATAAAGACACTACATGCAAACGAACAATGTTATAAATCAGCAGATGATTCGTGTCATCTAACACTCTCCCGGTCAAGCACACGCGGAACTGACCAGCTTGATTTCCAAGCAGCTACTCCAACTCTAACCATTCATGGTCGTAACGATGAACAGGTAATACGGCTATTACAAACTATAGGCAATATGCTGCCGGAAGATATCCTTTAATAGACTTGTGGCATTATAAATAGACTATTCCAACAAAGCCTTAACCAGATGCTGTTATACGTCTTGCAATGTGTTTTCCCGACCCCATGCATTCTTCGAAACGTATGTTTGATCGAATGAGTCATGTCCTGTCGATATTGCAATTAGTGGTCAACCACAACAATCGGGCAACAGAAACAACGAAAAGAGATGATACAAAAGCCATCGCGAGGCTGATTGACATAAAATGCTTGTTCTGTTCCGTGATCGGAAGGTGGCTTGCCAGCGCATAGGTGGTATTAATAAAGTCACTATAAATATATTATATCAGTTGATTTATTGAGTAAAAGAAGAAGATTATAATTATTTACTCTAATAACCGAAGACGGCGGCACTGTATTGAGTGATAATAATGAACAATGTATTTCCATCGACGAAAGACGATTCGTGATCGAACTTCCAAACGTCACAATGGTGTCTCTATTGTTCTTGGATTCTGTGCTTTATTCGAATCAATAGCTCGCTTGTTGATTTTTGATTAGATTGTAATAGTCCGAGGGTTACTACCATTAGCAATCAAGAAAATTGAAGTCCAGTCGAAGGAACAAAGTAGGTAGTAACGATATATATTGTTGTCTACTTTTGGCTAAATTACTAGACGATTATTTAATCTAATCACGAGTCGGACAACGTGATAAGTCGAGTCTGCCTGTAGTAATTGCTTCTGGGCCTTTTTGTAAAACATCACAGTCTACATCGTATCGCTCACAACGTTTACGCTTGTGAATAAAACGACGCGCTTAAAAGTGTTTTAGAATTGAAAAATATAAAATGGTTGTCTTTTGACTTTTAACATCTAATTTTTAACTATTTTACTTGCGCATATAAATGTATGCAAATTACTGTTACCTTACATTAATACTGTATAGGAAAGTGCCAAGGCCCGTGTCGTGCTTAAGAAGGAGACAATACGTGCGCGCTTTGGGAGAGCGTTTGTAGTGAAGTAATACATTGCGCGTTGGAGAAAAGTAGCCAAGGTGTGTCTGGCTATACAAGTGTACGGGTGTCGCGTCCACATGGTTTGGAGTTATTGCTTAGCACCATTATCTGGACTCAATTTTATAGGTTATGTACGCAGTAAGAAGTGTGATCTGAACAACAATCTTTTTCTTGGTAACATATTAAATAAGACGGAGTTTGTGTATTGTAATTGTTTCCAAAAAGGATGGTTAGTATAACTCATTACTCTTATACATAATTAGTAACAAGGGCGCTTTCTGTCCATGACGGATATGTTTTTGTTTGCGAGTGTATTCGCCCTGCTTTTGTTAATATTAAGACTATATCTTATCTCTCTTCCTATACTTTTATATATTGACCTCCTGACATTCTTGTCTCGTTTAACCTCCCCGCTTGACCTCTAATTAATACCACAAACAGTAAAATTCTGCAACTACTGCAACTTATAAAACTCATTGTCCAATAATTGGGTTTTGCCACTCGGTCAGATTTCTAACTCAAAACATTGTATTTTTTGTTAAATGTCCAATTATATTGGTAGATTTTAGCCAAACATATAATTGTGCTGCAAGTAGAATTTAGTCGAACAATGATAATGACAACTACTCTAAGACGTAAAAACAAAATAATGCACTGTAAGATAAAGACGCTTCTTAACAAATGAACCTCCATAATAATAAGTCGAATACCTCAATTAATAAAAGGTTTGCCATTTAATATTAAAGAATAAGTGTTACCAAACAATCTTAATTCTTGATTCGAAAACCATGACACCACTGCCGGTCCTTCTATTAAGAATAAACATCTAATCCATTATCTGGTAATAAAACTCCGATCAATTACTGTTGAATACATAGTCAAATTCGATAAGATAAAGTGATGGCTGGTGGTAATGGTTTATGGTTTTAAGCTACAGAGGTTTATATGTACTGCTACTTGGGACTGTTTGCTGTTTCTGATTTTGATATATTTTTTTATAAGCGCATAATGTTGTCTTCTTTTGTAGTCCTGTTATAGTCTTTTTTTTTTACTCGCCACGTTACACAGTAAGTTACATAACTATACTTATTGTGGCGTGTCCCAAGTTTTGTGCAGCATAAATCACCCCCCAAAAAATTTTTCTGCTAAAACATTTGACCTCAGTTGAAAAAAGCAAGGCATGGTATGCAATAATCTACCCGTATAGCTTCCTTCAATCACACTTACTAATTACTTTTTAATAGGATACCAAACAACCCGTAAAACTTGCCAAAGTTATTAAAGTCCTTGGCCGAACTGGCTCTCGAGGTGGTGTCACTCAAGTCCGCGTCGAATTTATGGACGATACAACCCGTTCTATTATCCGCAACGTAAAAGGTCCAGTCCGTGAAAATGACATACTATGTCTACTGGAATCGGAACGAGAAGCGAGAAGACTTCGTTGAGTCTGACGCGGGAGCGTTTATTGTGTCGCACTATGTATTTTGACAATTACGGTATCTAGCAAATATATTAAAGATCGTGTTTCTCTGGAGAACCAAAGGCAGGTTTATTTAAAAACTATGTTCGATTTTAATGAGTTGGAGTTATATTTGTAATTCTTTACAAAAAAAAAACATAGTATTAGATTCAGGTTATGGCAATTACGTCCGAGTTTCGTTGTTGATATTTTGCATTGTACAAGAATGTCCTACTGAATAATAGTAGTTCATCCTGTATTTCTGGGTTCTGATGCAAATGCAATGCGATCCAATGTTGTAGCGCTAAGCGCAACTGGTTATCGGGAATATCAACAGATTTACTGCAAAAACAATAATAGTATCAATGAATCGAAGTACAAATAATAGGACAAGTCATGGAGATTGCAAAAACTTACATTCCTCGCTCCTCACTTGCTTGCTTAAGTTCATCGAGTGTCAATGTTTTTATTCCTTCCTTTGCAATTAGCTTGTTACAAATTGAGAAACCATAACATTAATATTTGCAGAGAATGCCAATCACTATATGGGAGAAGGACAAACCATGTCATCGCCAAACAGGTAATCGAGGCGATTCTCTAGTCTACGTTTTAGCATGTTCTTTGTACCAAAACGACTCAATCCCATAAACCTATATAACACATTGGAATCTATTAACAGAAGAAAGAAAAACAATGGAACAAAAGATTATTTCCTATTTTTACCTGCAAAGGTCAACCAAGAGCTGCTTGGGAAATTTCGCCAAATATAGTTTATCGCCTATCTGACGACTCAATCGTATAACGCTTGATATATCTTGGAAATCTTTTCTGGCTATCTACAATCAAACGATTCCGTTAGTTGCGTAAAATATCAACCTTTATTATACGAATAAACAATCGACATGCCACAGCATCTGATGTTGCAAGCAATTTATCGCATATAGCCTGTCGAGTTTCATGGATTTTCCGTCTACGCTTTTCCTATGTTAATGATAGTCAGCCAACATGTGTGAACAAATTTCTCAGTCATCAAACGACACATACCAATTGTGCAGGTAGAATACACGTGCTTGGTATCAACCCAGGTGCAAAAAAGATAGCAAAAGGTATAGCTTCCGGAATGATAAATAGTATCAGACCAAATGGAAGCAACCGCTTCATATCCCTCCGCGTTGTCCTGATCTGATTTAAAAAAGTCAAAGGAAAATGTAATTATATACAATAACGATTCTAGTACTTGGTCTTTGTATTCGAGAGCACAGCTTTTGTCTGGAAGCAACAACTCGACTGTACGTACAGATATGATGCAAAAACAATGCTCTCACCAGGTGAATTTCTCTTCGATTCAAATCGGAAAACTCTTTGCGAAATTTTCGTGTCAGAGCAGCGGACAATCTGTAATTCGCGAAAAGCTGCTTTATCCCATTCTTATAAAATATTGCCATTTCCTTGGCGCGCGTAAAGTAGCCTTTTTTCTTTTTATCAGTGGATGGATCATTTGTAGGGCTATTCGTTGTGTAAAATCGGGAAGGTAATGTGATCGTATTTGGGCTAACAGAGAGGGGGAGAGAGGGGAGAGAGATTATGTGTAAAGGATAAATAATCATGAAATTAAGAAAAGCCGGAATAGATACAAAATGACATACCCCTTGATGTATTTTCTTCCGGGCAGTAGTCTGATGTTCACCAAGTGCTGATGAAGTGCCTCTCTATGCATTGTTTAGAAGCAAACTCGTTAATCACATTCGATCTTCTTCATCTGTAAGCGTATCCCGTTCAATTCCGGTAGTTACGTTCGCATACCGTATAAAAAATCCAAAACGGGATGTCATTTCTTCAAGCACGGTGAACTTTCTAAATGCTCTCTCTAAACTCTATTTTATATTCCTTAACCTTTGGTTAACATTACAGCACGTGCATGTAAGAAAATAATTTCTGCAAACGAACACGTGACTCGGCTCGATGAAAAAAAAAAGGGTTTATTATCCCTAATTGACAAAGCAAGTATATTTTCTTCCCTTTTTATAATAATAACTTATATACGAGTCGACAACTTTATTAAAAATGTGTAAATTATTTAGTCAGCGATAGTTCATATTAGAAAGGCATCGTTTTCTGAGAGGATGTACAGTGCGCGAAAAAAGTTTTGGATAACATTTTTGCAACGAGAATTACAGATATGCTCTCCATCGTACAACACATCAAATTAACATAAGTGCTTTCTCCAAAAACTTTTATTTTTAAGCTTTATACTTAGAAGTTAATTTATGTAAAGTGTAGGCATCTTGAGTACCATGTTGCCCATAGAGTAGTTATGATCTTGCGACGTCAGTCAATCAAAACCTTGTCGTTGTATTTTAATAACAAAACGAAAAGTGTAAATAATAAAACAAATAGCCCAAGTTACAAAGTTATGTGACTGAGTTTTTTGTCGATGTTACATGCATAAGAATAGAACGCACAAAACGTATTAGTATTAGTTGGCTTTTTTGATTAGACGCGTATTTTGGAAGGAAATAAGGCCTATGCATTTCATTCTTTTCGCGCACTGTATAAACCAATATGTAACATGTGCTGTTAATAACATCAATATAACAAGTCGCTGCTTCGGACATTAGTCTATTAACTAAATAAACCTTCTTACTATTGAATAGTATTTATCCGGTTTGCGTAAATCCAACAAACCATAATTACAATAATGCATGCGTCTCCTTAAAATTGACATGACGCGCTATTTAAATTTTACTTTACTACGCCCTTTTATCTCTTACAATGCATAATATTCCGTAAATCAATCGTAAACTAAAGGATTGTTCCGTAAGTTTTAATTACAGTAGTGTGCAGAAAACCAAACCTGTGATGTAAAACTTGCCCAATTTTGATCCAATTTGTATCGTGTAAAATATAAATAAAAGCTTATTTACTAAACAATAAATTTAATTATTTATCTTTAAAGTTTAAGCGTGAAAACATACATATATAAAGAACCAGCATCAGACCATATTACATTTTTGGAAGCAGGGACATGTATTTAATGAAGAATTGAAAGTTTATAGCAGAGGAATGGCATGCCATTCCACAGCGTTATTTGATAAAAGGCAGTATGATAAAATTAATGAAAACAAATTTATATGTTCAATTAAAGCTTTTATGTAATTACAAAACATGCTTATTGGTGTGACCATTGTAAAACTATGGTGTAGGTGATTTAAGGCTTTGTAAAAAAATTGGTTGCTCACATATGTGACATTGCAATAATACATGGTTTATAATTCCCACACAGAACATATTAATATACATCTGTTCCATTACTTGTATAAAGTAAAATTTTTAAACTTTACATCTTAAATTATTATTCAATAAAAGCTGAATCCATTTCTCAAAGAAAAAAATACAGTCAACCCCTGTCTATAGTCTCTTTGTCCATAGTCACACCTGTGCGTATGCCAGTTTCCTAGTAAACTACCTTGTCTATAGTTACTATTTTTCAAATTTGTTATATTGCCAAACAGTGTGATTACAGACAAATTTCACTGTATAATCTTTGACGCGGAGGACTATTTTAGAATACAGGGAATAGTAAGAATTAACATTTTTGTCTTCAACGCAGACAGTCGGCTATTGCTCAACATTTTGGCAACATTGGTGAAAATTATAGAGACCAGCATCAAACCTCCCCATTTTTATTACTGATATTATAATGCAAATCAGTATCAAAATTTCGGCTCCGTCTAAATGTCATTTTCGTCATTAATTCTTTGGTTCTAAATACAGTATGTAACAAATAATAGAGTATGTGTTTATACTTACTGATAAAAATGCGTATAACCTTTTCAGTAATAATGTAATTCGCGTCATTAAAATATATATATATAGAACGTCTCAAAAGTCTCCGATTACTCTGTATTTGTGAATAACAGCATTAGAAAGAGTGGGAAAATATTCCACAAGAAGTATATCAAAATTTTATTCCAAGTAGAGTGAAAGCAGTATTAAAGCTGAGGTTATTTTGATTATACATATACTCAACATGGTTCAATTCAAATTTATTACAAAATTATTAAAATTAGTAAAATTTTAATATGTTAATTTCTCGTCAACAAAGCAAAATATTTTGATTAAATTTTTTGTGGTCAATAGCGGTTGTTTTGGCGTTCAATTATATAAAATTTAGATACGGTTTATATATGTTTTTTATGTTGTGTATCCCGATTACAATATTTTTAGTTGAGTAAAGTAGGTTATACGTAAGTTTGTAAACTCGATATCCAACATACCACAATTTTGTCTTGTTTTCCTATTTACGTAGCTCAATGAAACAAAAACTGGTGAACCCAGACTATATTAAATAAATCTATGGATTATAAGCCTTTATTTAAAATTGCAAACATAATAATTGACACATGGCTATTGTAAAATCATGATTTAAAAATAGCGCTTTTTGTTACACAATGCACATACAATATACACGTAAATAGGTGAGTAACACATCAAAAGTGTCAGTTAAACGAAATGCAATTATTAACTCGCACCTTATTTATTATACACTAACGTAAGCAGATACAAAAGAAGGACCACCGGATACCGACTAATCGAAACATCGATTGGGAAACGGCTTTCGGTAGAAGTAGGTTTCTAAATATGTCAATCAACTCGACATGTATTAATTCATTGTTTACTGGCTTTGATTTATGTCAAAACTAGTAAAATATCAACGGGTGCTTATATTTATGCAGTAAATAATACAGTAGTCTTCCAGGGCCTTAATTGAGCAATGCTGTAGTAAAAGCAGTAGTAAGCACTAAGGTCTGTTTATAACGGCTTTCTTAAACTAAAATAATTGTAACAACACCCTGGGGCTTAGCAATTTACTACTCTACTAAATTCCGAATGTTCTACAAAGAATGCCATCTGCATATGTTCATTCGTAGATCTTTTGCAGTCGTACTTAAAAAGAGTCTTTTTTTTTTTTACAATAGACAGCATTTTTGACTCGATTAACGATCGCCCGCATGCGATCCGTGCGACATCACGTCGGAGTCGAACCTCCATGATTCAGAGGACTCGTAATTATATAATCCATTCTGTTTATACATTATTTTTTTTTTTCTCACAAAAAAAATTTATCGTTTACGCCTGGAAAGGATTTAAGCAAACAGTATTTAACATGAAAAGTCAAATATGTAAAAGTTATAAGAAATCATGAAAGCAAGCAATTAAAGTATTACAATATAAGAAATTAACAAAGTAAAAATCTTAACAAGTATTATATATATAAGAAAGTAAAGGGCTGGACAAATAGAATCAACTTTGCGCCTCAGCCGTCATAGTTGTCATTCATTTGTTGGTATGGTAACAATTGTGAACTTTAATCATGTTGATTTTTTTTCATCGACGCACGTAAACTTTCGAGGGCATAATTTTCATGTGCTATTATCCAACACAGTCGCTACTTTGATTCTGGGGGCCCATTCCGTGCATGCACTGGTTCGGCGTTTATAGAGTTGTTATTGGTTCGAGCTGCGACATAGTAGTAGCGATGCGTTGATCGACAAAATGTTGCATCAAAGAATGAAACGCTTAAATGCAGTCACTACTTCTCTTTGCCTATTTCCCTGCTTCGACTACCGCTATCCTTTTATCATTACACCATATTGGCACGGCATTCGTCAGTTCACTCTTTATCCATCATTTCCGTAACCAACGATGAGTAGCGACTACTGCCGTAGACAAAAAACGTCCAAAAACACCCTTACACGCGCTCGTACATGTCCTTCAATCCGTAAGAAAATACCCCCCAGGAAACAATCATTCGACTCATGTGGTAAATAATAGTGACAAAATATTAATAAAAACGAGCGAAAACATTATCAAAAGTAGAACGTACATATATATTGTGTCACATAATTTTATCTTAAATTGTTTCACGCGATAATCAGCAGAGTATTTCGCTAATTATTCAGCTCATTAAAATAAATGCACTTTTTTTATATTATTGTACAGACCTCCGTGGTCCATGCCGTTATGAAAGTTCCCTTGTTCTGCTCACGAAGAAATTTGTGCGCATGTTAAGGAATTCGTTAGATGGCGTCTTGGATCTAAACAACGCCGTCGTTGAATTGAACGTCAAGAAGCGACGCATTTATGATATCACAAACGTCCTCGAAGGGATTGGATTAATCGAAAAGAATTCTAAAAACCATGTGCGTTGGAAGTAAGTCATCAAAATCAATTCACTGCAACGCTACTGTGAATCAATCAGCTCAACAATATTATTTATTTTTAACAAAGAGGCGCAATTTCGTCGTCGACAAGCTCGAGTTTCAAGCGACGAATTGAAGATCTAAAAAAGCGCAACGCCGATCTTGAGACACAGTGCCAGAATATTGCGGAAAGTAGGGATGAAATTGATGCCGACATTAAAAAGATGTTTGAATCAGAAGAAACAAACAGGTTCTTATTATATCACGTGATATTTGTTGCTTGTCAAATATGCACCATATAATCTTATCATTTATTTGAATATACAGATTAGCAGTCTTGTATCGGTCTGACATTCAGAACCTCACGCATCTAGAAAGTGACGACGACCTTATTGTCGTAAACTGGCATCACGATAGTTTAATACACATTGGAAAATCAATCGAGGTAGTAACAATGATCGTTCGTAATGTTTCGATAGAACGTGAATTTTGACCCACATCAACACTCCATCTAATAAGGACGACCAATCCAATCGGTGCACCCACAAACTCTCAATCAAACATCCCGACAATCCATCCATCAATATCAATCCCCTACCCCCTCTCTATCCCAACCACCATTTCTCAAATGGTCTTTCTCGATTAAACTTATGTCCTGCTGGTCTTCAAAGCAGGCAGCTTCACAATACTGGATTACCAGTTAACGCGATCAATGATCGTGTCCTTCACTCTCAAGAATCGACACTGGATTACTCATACGCATATATAGCTCAAGCTCCGACTCCGATTTCTCCAAATAGTTGCGAGTTCAATAACCACAGTGACGATAATCGTTTCGATAATTGTCAGGATCACCAGAAAGATCGTAACGAGTGAAGGAAAGACACTCGATATTTTATTGTTGGCCGAACTTGTCAATAGCTTTCGTAACGAGTGTGTTCTGTAGATATGTTGAGATTATAGCTGAATAAACTTCATAGTTTTTCAGACACGCCTGATTATACATGACAAAAAACCAAATCAAGTATTTTATTGAAGGGCATTCTGCTGTTGTGCGATGTTTGTAACCGGATTCCAATGCAACTGTTTGGTAATGTAGCTTTTTTTTTTTTCCTCTCCAGTGGCGCAAATAACATTATTCTATTTGTGAACGTCTGTTTGAAAGAATTTCTTTTTAACAACGAAATTGGTTACCGGCAAAGTCATAAATAGTATCTGATTGATGCCGAGCAGATTATCATACCACCCTTGCTGCTTGTGGATACCCATACACAAGGCTGCTTGCATATAACTTGTGAAAAGCCACAACCAGAAAGAAAGATGGAGATGATTGATAAAATAGTGGATTGGATTGCTCTACAAAATTGACTGAAAGTCATTGTCTCGAACAAGTATACAAGTATTTATATAAGATTCTTTTATACTATCAGAATTTGAGGAGCAAAACCTTTCTTTCTTTGCAAGTAAAGCACATGAGAATTTACCTAGATATTGTACGCAGGAGTATGTTAAAAAACTGTGCATACTCATTGTTGTAAGTATACCATAGTTAAATCTGCACGTAGGAACGGGGTGCATGTGGTATTGCAAAACTGAATGTGTAAACAGCCAATAGAATCGGTGATCATAACAACCAACACGTGAAATGGTTATTGTTAAGATAGTATTACTTTACATTATAGTATAAGTGTTGGGAGTGTTGGGAGTGTTGGGTTACTTACTTTACTAGCTTGTTCATGACATACGTTAAAGTGGACTCTTATGTGTGCGTTACTTTAATGTCGTGCCGTAATACGGCATTTGAAAATTAGCTCCTCCTGACGAGTTAATTCTTTTCCTTTCAGGGAGGGATTCTTTCGACAAGAAGATGTAAAAGCTTGATACTAAGCAAACTATCGCCCGTGGCAAGATGAACTCGTTGGATTTTCCTTATCATAGTTATATTGTATAATATCACCACAACAATTTCTTCTGTAGTAGTGCTGGAATATTGCATATCGTTTTCCATGAACAAAAACTTAAGACTACATCTTTTTGGGCACATATGCATAGCCGTAACCTCATAATAAAGTCCATTCATCCTTCGCGCTCTCGTCAAGAAAATCAGTTATTCAATGAATATAACTCTCCAACCTTTACCGATAAAAGGACTGCGTAGTAACTCATTCCGCTGTATTTTCAGTTGAATATGCTTAAATCGATACCCCAGACCCAAATATAGCGTACTTGTTCTATACTATGCAAAAATTCATCATGGAGGGGAATGGGTCGCTATCATTGAAAAGGTTATCTGCTAACTTCTGACTATAAATCCCGCCGAGACACGTGTTTTATCTTCCTCCATATTCGCGTCCATTTTCAAAGAGGTATTGTGATTTCATCGCAACTTGTAATGATCCTATTCGAGGTGCTATGGCTGACATGATTCAATCATAAACTGACTACTTCTGATAGTCTTATTTATTAAAAACCCTTAAAGCGTTTAGAGAATAGCATATGCCTGGTTGAATAGTCTTTACATCTAGTGGTATAGACAGTTCTACATTTTTAGACAGTTCCACCTTTTTTTTAGAAGTCTATATATGCATATGCTTTAGAAAGCTTTCTATGCCGCATAAAATTTTCCAATAGTACATGTGCGTCATTGTAGAGCATTGAAATATTATCTAGTATCAATGTTTTATTCTCTAAATCAAACGCCGGCATTTTTAGGAGAATGTGGACAATGAATTACTTGTTCAGTCCGAAAAATGACAGTTTCAACTTTTTTTCTCGTGTCTGTTTCTCTCACTCCTTTGACAGTTATTCCCATGCTTTTAACCAAATATCTGCTTAGGTTACATTTGTCAAAAATATGTTGCCAATATTCGATGGCACGATAAATGAAGCTCCGCAACATCAGGTGACAAAATCCCGACGCGTCCATATGTCCCGACATCCTATGTTCTGGCGTCCTTATGGAATAATCTATTGATAATCGTCTTGAAAATACACAAGTTTGACAGAATAAAATACAACATTCATTATTACGGCGAAAAATTATCAGCAATATCCATGATGAGAGAACAAGACTGATAGATGGATCAACGCTTTCACGCGATTACCAGGAATTTGAATTAAACTACAGTAGCGGTCATAAGTATCCAAACTCGGGACAGGATGAGCAGACGCTTTGAAAATTTCCGTAATTTTCCAAACACCAAATATTTTACCTCGAGGCATATTTATACCCATGGCCATAAAAATTCAAAATTCATATCTTGACACTTTTCCAACCAAATTTTGTGATCTTTTTTTTTTCATTAGTTTTTCTGTACCATTAGAATGCATTCATATAATTGTTGAACAAATTACTGTGTGATGACTACTACAGAATGCAAATGATCGTACGATATGATGATATTGAATTATATCATTACCAAGTATAGTGATTTTCTTCCAATTAGACACATATTCCAAGGTTAATTCCAAGGAACGTAGAGCAAATCTGACAAACAAAACATGCGGTTTGATATGTTTTGATATGTTTTAGATATACTGTATGTTTGGAAATTTTGCTGGAGACATCCGATCGAGCTGAAATTTTACGGGTTTGTTATACACTATACACAGGGAATTTTCAAAGCGTCTGTTCATCCTGTCCCGAGTTTGGATACTTATGGCCTCTATTATATTCGAACAATAAATGATTATTAGAGTATCGAATATTACGAATTAATGAAAGAAATAACTAAAAAACGTGAAGATCATGTGAACTAAGATTCAAAATAGGTTTGCCAGTGAAAATTACAACTTCTACCGTTTATCTAGCTACATTTTTTTAAGAAATGGTCTTGTTATTGAACCCGAGCGCAAAAGTAACGGGTAGAATACGTCACTATTTAATATTAGTTAGGCAGACTCTTGCTAAGAAGATTTTTCTTTAAGCAGACCAGATTCATCTGTCACTATATGTAGTGGTCTTATAAACTTTAAGGGCCACTTGTTATCTGTCGAGTCAACAATCACGGGAGAGCAAACAATTAGCTTACTTAGCTGTGACTTGTCCCACTTAGTTAAATACAAACGAACAGTTAGTGACTTTTTATGGGTTTACTACTCACGACCTAGCGTCGATCAGTAGACGCTAATCCTAGATGGTTATTCACACCCTCGAGAAATCGACTATTCCATTCCGATGGGATTATTTTGGAAGCCTATAACTATCTAAACACATTTATACTTAAGACGCATAACAATTGCAATGCCACGCGAATATTTGCGAGACAGAAGCAAATATTCCTAGTCGATATAGGAATTATAATGGTTTACAACTATATCGAATAAATAACCAGGAAAGTAAAGGTCGGTTATGTGTTCCAGAGTATACAATATAAAGTCGCGTTTTTTATACCGTATATCCAATCGAGCTGCCATATTATTAGCGTGTGCAATTTACAGCTTTAGAAATGGCCAATTTCAGCTTTTTGCTGATGAAATATTTCGCTGGGCACGTTCGAATACCTTCTGAAAAAAGAAATTAACAGTAAATTAGATAGGCGTTATGTTATATCTAGCAAGATCTATACACAGTTCGTCTTGCGTTTCACAACAAGTCGGTCAGCCTCCTCGTAAATTTGCATCTCGACCTAGAAAAGAAACGTGAACACCTTTTTAAATGGGCTATGAGATGAAATATTACGATGTGATTTGCTGACGGGCAACGCTTTAGGATACGCGGGATAGAGGGTTTAACTTTCATACAATCGTTATTGCAGCATGCTTCATATACTAAATTTACAATGTGCGACTTACAAAACTTAATTGATCTTTATTTTTGATACATATTTTTTTGGGGGGGTTTTTTAAATATATTAACAAATTAACAAATCTCATAAAACGCCTACTAATTGCGTTTATTTAGAAAGGAGACGTGGCAAATCGCAGATATGGCTTGACAGTTCTGAAACCGGGGAAAAGCTTGGCCGCTTCTTCATTGCTGACACCAGGATGGACAATAACGTCATCACCCTTACGCCAATTGGCTGGGGTTGTAATGCGATGCTTATCACCAAGTTGAAGGGAATCGATGACACGAATGACCTCGTCAAAGTTGCGGCCTACAAGCACAATAATATAATATTAACACACAAATCACTTTTTTTTTTTTTTTTTTTTACATAAAAACGACGATCCTATTCTTACCGGTAGATGCGGGGTATGTAATGATCAACCGAATGACCTTTTTGGGATCTACAATGAACACGCTTCTGACCGTGAAGGGGATGCCCTTGGTGTCGACATTCGTGATATCTTGATAATCCAACATATCATACAAGGCGGATACTTTCCTATCAGCATCAGCGATGATAGGGAAATCAACATGGACGTTATTGACTTCATCGATGTCCTTAATCCAATTCTGGTGATCAGCTAGTTCGTTGGCCGAGAGACCAATCACTTTGACATTACGTTCGGCGAAATCATTAGCACGGCGAGCAACTTCACCAAGCTCGGTTGTGCACACGGGGGCTTTTTAGTTTAATAAAAACAAGTGCGATGGGTTAGAAATGAAGCATGAAAACACGATGACCGAATATGGAATCCCACACGGAAGGGCATACTACTTCAAGATGTCCATCTAACTGGATTTCCATTGCTCTTGCAACGACACACGCTTAATCTTATATTTTGGCATCCCATACATACACATACACATACACATACACATACACATACACAACACATACACCCGCAAGCATTTACTTACTAAAATCAGCCGGATGGGAAAATAAGATAGCCCAGGAACCGGTAATATACGTGTGGAAATCGATTTCACCCTTGGTGGTGACGGCTTGGAAATTGGGAGCAACGCTACCTAAACGTAATACCATTTCGTCAATATATTGTAAATGAACGGGATGGGTTAATCGCAAAGGTAGAGGGAAAGCAATCTAATTTATAATAATCCAAAAATCGAGATTTTCCATCATAACTGATTGGTCAGATATGATGCCATAATTGTTTATTTCTTTCTATTTAGATCGTCAGGTTGCGCTCGTACGAATTCTGTGGATGTGTGATCTTGGACTTTTTTTTTTTTTTTTTCTTTTTCTTTTTTTGATAATATTATTGAATTTAGCGGTCCGGTATTCAGGTCCATATCGCCAATAATCTTGCCACGTTTATTTACAACGGGTAGTGTGTTAATCTCGGGATCTCTGACTATTGATGTGCGTTTGAGAATTCTGAGCTTGCGGCCCATGAGCTGCGCTGTGTAACTTTAAGGACAATCGATGTCAGATAATCAAGAAACGTAAATAGACATCTTTTTTTCGCGGAAGGGTATCGATTAAAACGGAAATTGTTTATATTTCACATGAAGATCATTATAATGTCAAATATTCAAGCATCCTAGCGGTTTCATCAGATACGATAGCTTATTTCACAAGACTTACCCGGAATGACAAAGTCAATTCTAAATTTGGCAACGGTTCGAGTATTATCTGATGGCAATTAAGCCGAGAACTGCTTGCCACCATTCCAACGGATTACTTACCATAACAGTATAACTTTACTAAAAAGTAACTATCGCGAGGAACTTATTAAAAAGTAACATATTCGCTACTATTACGTTAACCGGTTAGCCCAAAGTAAATAACAAAGTAAATGATCTCCAGTAAGGACTGTGTGGGGTGGTGTTCCCACACATAGTAAAAATTGATTGATTGGTACTACGGGTTCATCACACAAACGGATTCAGGGCTATTCTAAACGAGTTTTTTCCCCCGAGATTTAATTTTGCGGACAATCTGAAACAATAGTACTAAGTGAGGCGATCTTTTGCAATTCTAGTAATTCCGTTTATCATTGTGCTTAGTAATTGGATTTATCGTTTCGTGTAGGACGCGGTCCATATAAAACGAAGCTTTAGAGCAAATCATTCAAAAGGCGTGCCAGAAAAGTTAACGCATTCCGAGTCCATAGTATTTAGTGAGAACGTTGTAGTTAACGTGCTACTCTTATTTTAAAGAGCATTTGGTCCAATAATCTTTATTCTTATAGCGTTTACCGTACTGCTGCCTTTAATATCGACTATTGCCTTAACTAACATCAATATTAATATTAATTAAGAATAGTTAACAAAAGCAGAAATTTAACTCTAAAGCTTTGCTACGCCCCTTTTCCTTCGAAGCAATCACAACAAAAACATCGATGATTGCATGAGAGAAGACACTCGGATTCAAAGTCGTATTATAAAGTTTAAAGCCATTTGTTTGTCGTTGAATTGCTCGAAAAGACCCTTTAGGCAATTGTGAAAGGAATAGATTCTCAAGCGCCGTATATCGGGCATACTAGCGAGAATTCTGAAACTTGCAAAAATGATAAAATCACCTCATTGATTTTTTCTTCTTCTCTTTCTGTAAATTCTGATAGAATAGTAATCCCTACGAACCATTTCATGAGCGAAGTTGGATTAAGAAAAATGGCTATTAAAATTCCCGCAATGGAAAAGTGTTGTTGCCTCTACCTCAGTATTTAAAATTTTGCATTGAAACATTAGAAGCATAGATTGACAAGGAGAATAAAGATGAAGATGTTAACAACTAACTATAGTAATATCAATGGCCTCTATATTATCAGTCTTAAACGTATATATCGGCTGATGTTTTCTCAGAGAGCAAAGCTGCTGTTGTTCGCGCGCTAATATTGTTTTTCGCGTTAATAGAACAATCCAATTCTCTTATGTAGGTCACATGGTCTGACATCAACCAAAATATCTGATTGGCATCCCGTAATGGTTAACGGTGTCTTTTTGCTTTGCAGAGCAGAAGAGAGTTCTGCCTTAGGAACAGGCCCTGCTGCACGAGAAAATGCTTAAATAGCATTTCAAAAGATCGTTGAGAGAACGAGGAACCGCGTGTTAAACAGTTTTTCAAGGTACTTGTCGAATTAGAAAATAGCAAGAAAAGGAATACTCAGAGATATTAACATTTAGATTGTTTGTAGAACATCAGCTCGAGAATATTACTTAGTTGCTCTACCGCGACGAACATTCTCTATTGGACGACATAGAAAATGTCTTTGTATATGCAGTCTACCGACTTTTATGAGATTAAAGAAATTGGAATCGGGCAGTTACGGAACTTCCTATCCTAATACCGCCAAATATAAAGCCTATTTATGCCAGCACTTGTTATTTTCAAGCGCTTTAAGAGTTTTGGTGAAAGGTTGGAATTATTTATTTCCGAGGTTAGGTCATTTTCGATATTATTAACTAAAGTGATATCTAATCTGACTGTGTATTTGTTCTTGTTTAAATAGTTCAAAAGTCACGCCAAGTACGGAAATTTTCCATGCTTGCAGATTTACGAAGAAACCAGAGATATATGCATTTGATATTATTATTTGATAGAGATTCACTATACGATACCATGACCGGATTACGATGTGTTATGCTGATCCTGACAAGCGTCGAGACGCGCGGGAGATCTACCATTTACAACGTAATGGGTTGGGACTGACATATTGGAACGGTCTATCATAATGATGTAAGACCTCTTATAATTGAGCGACTTGGATTTTCGGAAATCACTGTTTATCTATACGGTTAACCGTGAATATCGATAAAAAGAAAGATAAAAACTCATCCATGCACGAAACACTAGTGAAAAGCGTCATAATGATGATGATAATTACGAAGCTGGCGTGGACACCATGTGCAACTTCCTTCACAGACTACTTTCAAAGCTGGGGCGTGAGCAAAAAGTATTTAGTCAGTTTTATTCATCAAAAATAAATTGATACTTGAAAAATGATTGAGCGATGTCAGGTGTAATTTGACCACATGCACTTGGGATAGGACACAGGTTGTGACGAAATTACGATGCCCCTCTTTCGATTACAGCAAAAGCTGAATTCGAGGAAGATAAAGCATGCGTGCACCTAATCTTTCAATGAGAGTAACCCATACCCCCTCCATGATGAATTTTTGCATTGTCTAGAACAGTACGCTATTTCTAGGATCAAGTGTTCATGTTTCAAGAAAATCATCGCCCGCAAACATGATAAAAACTCGTTTATCCTTCCGTAAGTAGCAAAGGTGTTGAGTGCAGGTGAATGATCGCAGGCGCAGGGGTTTGTATAGACTATTCCAGTATTCATATTTTTGGCGAGTCCAATGATAAAATTTATTATACATCGTATTCTTACACCACCGATGCTTATTATGGGATACTTTTGGCCAGTATGAGTAGCAAGCTCCTAATTAATTAGGAAATGACACTCGCGAAATATTAGATAAAAACGTAATAGTAAGAGTTAATAAATTAAATTTATCTTATGACTATGTTACTTTCAATGTCTTCTTTAAATATCGTTTACTGTATATAACAGCGACAATGCTTGCTATTGTGATTATTATACCGGTAATTAATTCCATTATTTGAGATATCGTAGAAGAAATGTTGAACAGACGTAGTCCAACCGGATCTCGCCTACATATAGTCAATCAAAACATTTTGAACATTAATAACATGTTCATTCGGATTATAAACCTTCAAATAAATCATATACATACACGCTCTCAACCCAAGTTGGCTTATCAGGATCAGCAACAAAGAATTTGCCATGACCATCCATTTCTAATCCCATTCCATACGCGTCATGATATCTAGTGAATGTCTTAACACATTGGTGTTGGATGCATAATTCTGCATCCTATTATATTTACACGAAGATGTTAATATGTGTTACTTTTAAAGGCAATTGATATTTGCAATAAACTTACACCGCAATCCGTTATCGTATCACATGCTCCTCTTCGTGTCGCTGCCGTTGCATTTGCGAGGAAATTGTATGCAAATAATGGTAGTAAATTCGGCGTTCCATACTGAAATACAGATGAATAATGGCTAACCCGTCCTAAATCGGATGCTACAAAAAGAGATTATACTTTTTGGTTACAAAACTGACCGTCAACTTGTAACACGTGGGCGTGTAGGAATATGGGTGGCAACGATTATGCTACGAAAATGAGACCATACCATTAAAAAACTGATTCGTTAACGGACATGAATAATTCGTCGTGAGACATTCCATTAATTTAGTAACCAACATGCAATTGGCTGTTACGGGGGCAGTCGACTCGTTTGCCAATTTATTTTGAGCCTGAAGCCAGACAGCCTGTGCAGTAACATTGGCCAATGCACATATTGACGCTATAGAATCTGCAGTGTATTTGACATCATATTCACTGTTGTAAAAACTAAAAGATAATCGGGAAAATGAAATCAGTTATGGCCAATCTCAATCTAAATAAGACAAATATATGTTATATACCTATTCAAGTTGTCCTTGTAATCACCTAACACGATAGCAGGAATTTTCCGATTCTTTTCTAGAAAAGCCATCGAACTCGATGGCGGCAAACCCTTATTGGGTCCGTCTGCATAAGCAGGCTTTATAAAAGAGGTTCCTTTTGCTGCTGCAGATATTGCAGATAGCCTTTCCACAATCGCTAAAGTCACCGAATCGCTCGCATTATCCACATGAGCATAATATGACTGATCCAGTGTTGCCACTTGGCTAATCTCAAATATAGAGTCGACATTGCCAAAATTAATTCGAGTAAAATCCAGATCACGCACACAAGGAGCCGTACATCCGGCATTCGTGTAAGGACATACTTTGGCCGCTTTGGAGGAGTTCTGACAGTCAAACGGCGTGCTGATATCATGGACGAATCTTTGAGATCCAGCAAAGCCCCACGATTCAGCCGTGAATGCAGTAAACATTATATGTTTAGGAAATTCTGTTAGCGGTACCGGTGACTGGATAATAAACAATTGTATCGGTCAACCAGCCATTAATGAGAATCCTTATTTCCCGCTAACCAAGAAAAAAAAAAGTCTTATCACTCACGTTGCTTAGTGCATCGGCCACTGCTAGCAATGCCACCGTTCCAGACACTCCATTGTCAACACCCAATACTATATCCTGAAAAAGCCCTCGACTGTCAAGTGATGTTGATACTACGACTATAGGCTTACCATCTTCATGTGACATATTAAACGAAGGTGTTGCATATACAGACAAACCACCCACCGGAAGACACCATTCTAGTGAGGAAGGGGATATAATTAGAGTCATAATAGAATTGCATATTAATTTTTAAACAATCCCTTACCTCGTCGAAGGCAAGTCGATGCATCTATAGCGGCATACATGAAAGAAGAGAATTCAACTGCTTTTAATGGGAAATTTACATATCCCGCTAGTGAGTTATTCTGGGCGCTCTAAAGAACGGATTGAGAAATAGATGAAAATCAAAAGTGGGACAGAAAAGTCGACATAAGTACCAATACCAACCGCCATTATTTCATTAAACGTATTGTTTGTAGCAAGATCATGAGGATCCAAAGCAAATATAGGAAAGTCGTAGCTATTATAAATAAGACCGTTTCCCTACACAAGCATAATACGATTAGCCACTCACATCGAATTCACCTAATCCGACACTTAGATCAAATTACAATATCTTACAATAGGGTTCCACTGATACCTTTGCGGGTCATTGCGATATAAACCAAACTCACAATTGGGGCACACCGAATCAAGGGAAAGTTTATCTGGTGATAAATTTACATCCGCCACATTGCCGCTGACAATTGCAATTACACCTCCTAATTTCCCTGACGATTCAAGTTCATTAAGATTGTCACTTTATATACGGAGAGGAGCTTAATTTATTGATGGATTCGACGTTTCGTTGGTATGATAATGTGTAAAAGACGCCGGAGAAAATGACTTACTTTGTCACAAGAGGATAGGGCATGATAACTGCATATGTTCCGGAGGGATTACTACTGATAAATTCTGAGAAACTTTCTTGAGTATCTATCCAGTATAAAATTCCTGTCTTCTTACGGCGGGCTATGAGACATTGAATTGAATTAGAGACAGATCTATGGGTCAATGAGCAAATGTGCGCATAACATGTACATTGCCAAATAACCTACTTTGACACCCTATCATGCCCGCCGCATTTAATAGCCGAACACATGGTATTGGGTATAATTCTTCATATATTGTGTCGTATATGGATACGTCTTGTGTCTTTGCTAAATCGCGAAAGGTATATATTGGTCAACAAAACGGACATCCGACAGTACATCTCTACCATATTTTCATACCTGTTGAGAATATATCTGTCAATAGGAAACAGAGGAAAAGAACGAGAGACTCTATCCGAGGTTTTTGCATTTTGGCATGCCTAACTTTGACACTAGACAATTTTGAGAGAACTTTGAATTGCAGTTTCACGTCGATGTCACACAGAGTGAACAATGAGGTGCTAAAAATCGTCAAACACTATTCGATATAATAAAAGACAGTTGTGGCATTCGCAATGGTCTCTAATGTCTTCTCGAATGGAGTCTTGTTTCAATTACCCAGTCTGGCAATCTCTAGCCTTTTGCTCTCGACGCGTAAACTTGGGCATGTCCAGATATGCTTAATCGGTTGTGCGAACGATCTTCCGTTGATCAACTTTTATTGTTATAAGACAAATCTGAACCCGTTTCAAGATTGTCACATATTCACATATTTTTTCGACGTTATCACATAAATCATGTAGTTTATTGGTGCAAAAGATTATTCTAATGTGACAATCCCGAAACGGGTCAAATCCTAGAACGGGCGTAATAATTGTCGCATTAATTGATTTAATTATAAAGGACACTTTATCAAAATATCGTCTTTTTTACTAACATGTAGATTTTAAATACACTTTGTGTATCAAATGCAATTTAAAGTGGTTTTTTATAAAAGAATGGAGGCGAAAAAATGTGAGCCCGGTGGTTCTAGTCTTGGTCATGTGGTCAAATAACCCGTCAGTGCTCATTAACAGGAATCCACGCCCACTAGTATCTGAGAGTCGGTCGAGCCTGGTAAAGTATACATCTGGAACGCAAGATACTACTGGCTTATTGGGATCAAGCTTAAAAAGTAAATCGCCAATTGTAGCTGCCACATTAAGTGACAAGTTGATTCCTCTACCATTAGAATACGGAATACCAAGATCATTATTTGTGTCTTGAAGTCTAATACGTGCTTTCTTCAGACTTGGTCTTATTCGTCTCTCGTGTCTAACAGGGTCGAACTTGATGGGTTTGTCATTGTTGTCTACAAACATACCGCCATTACAGAAGATATTTTGTGCCAGACGCTCAAGATATGGTCACTCGCAAAGTCGACTATCCATTTGTTTAGCGCAATCTCTTAAATTAGGTAACAGTAGATAAGCGTACAAACACCAAATATAGTTAGTAGACAATGGGTGCGTAACGTGTCCCTGATACTTGGTTAAACAGACAATGACAGCGGGAACCCTCGAACAATACATAATAATAACCGCGTCAAACAATCGGGACGCGCGTTTCTGTCCTTTTGCAGTAATAATGTGGATACCGCTGTTCGTCTCGGGATCACTTTTACATCGTTTTCCGAGTTTCCCACGTTCGCTTGTGTTTTCACGACACACGGCAACAGGTGATTATCTTTTTTTTTTTTGGTTGCTTTGGCACATATAGTATCCTACAGAGCGCGCAGCCCTTTCACTGGTTTCTTATCCAGTGTAGCTCTGTGCGGCTGATGTTTTGGAGATACTGGTCATATTATTCACTAGGGTTCGCCTAGTGCCTAAGTGCCACGATGTGTCAGTCTCTTTCCCAGTATACTGGACTTAATGGGACCCTACAGAGCGCGCAGCCCTTTCACTGGTTTCTTATCCAGTGTAGCTCTGTGCGGCTGAGATACTGGTCATATCGTTCGCCTAGTGCTAAGTGCCACGATGTGTTAGTTTTTTTCCAGAGTCCCAATTGTCTGCCAAACATATCAACTATTATTGCTCTATATATTCATTGCGGGTTTGTTGCTACTGCTAATACTTGTTGCTGGTCGTTACACTCAGGATGTTGCGATTGCTGAATACTTGCGGAAACCGAATGGCATCTTGCAAGTTCTCTACGTTATGTAGCAAACAAGCGTTCGTTGACCTCGCAACACGAGCAAGAAGTTAAGTATGGACTCAAATGCCATCTTTGACTTACAGCGGATCATGTCTCGCTCTGTCGATGGGCAAGAAAGAGAGCTATGAAGCTTTTCCGCAATTTCGATAGACAGTTTCAAACAAGACGATCTTTCATGAATTGAATGTAAAGGTAATTTGTAATCTTCTTCATTGAGCGCATTGTTTAAGCGGTACACACTAAATGGCAAACTGGTCTTAGAGGCAATCCAAAATGCCTAGAGGCTATTCATGATCCATACGTGATACCTATTCACTCCAACAACAATGATAGCGGGGACATTACCACCTGAAGAAGCCCAAAGAGTTGGTTTTGTTATGGTCGGATGGTCTGGGGTTTGGGAGAGCGATTAATCTTTTCGCGTAGGGGTGTTCTTCCGACCGGGGGATTAGCTTCGTGCTCCGCCCTTAATACGGTAGACGTTCAATTAAGTGACCTATTTATATAATTAGATTAAATGCGCGCATCTACTGCGGAATTGAAGGGGAATAAATTCTATTTAATATTAAACAGGGCTATCTTCGATTTGCTATTTCGACTAGTCGGGTTCCGTCACTTGTCTCAAACTAATTAAACAATTTTTGTTCAATAAATAATTATTGGCTCTCGTTCCTCAATTAAGAGTAATAGATCAACGGACAACTTATACAGCTTAAATGAGCCGTTTATTAGTGTGTCCAATCAAATAATTAATATTTCCACAATGAAAGAAAGTAAAGTTTCGATTTCAAAGGGAATTCCATGGAGTGGGAATTATTGTTCTAATAACCTGAACAATATTTTATAACATATACAACATATACAATATATACAGCATTAACAACATTAACAACATGAACAACATTAGAATTCGACAATGAGATAAGGGTCGCTTATATACCTTTAGCGACGCTCAAAAATCGAAACGGAGTCAAAATAGTTAAACAATCGTAATTTCTATGAAGAACCAATCATATTCTAATTTAGCTAATAGCGTTTGTGCTGACACGCAAAAATCGAAACATTTCTGCGCGACGACACGGTGCCTAAATGCGACGCCATACCATTCTAAAATATCGGTTGTTAGTGACCATCTTTCTGTTGTCTCCTTGGTAATTGAGAAGACACTGCCAATCTTGTAAGTAATGTTTACTATCCCTTTATAAAAAGCATTTGCATTCTTTTCAAACATCTCTTTGAATTTTCTTCTTTAGCATAAAGGCATTTTCCTTGGGTCATCAAACCTGCTCCAAGATATCACGTCCATTAAAAAGACGCATCTTAATGCATCTCGTACACCCGTGCCTAGAGACAACACTATGGCATGTGACACTATGGCATGTGACACTATGGCATGTGACATCAGTAAACTACGTTGCGGGTGAGGTTCCTTCAAGGAATCACGTAAACCGTAAATGTTCAGACGGCGCAGGTTCATGACGACCGCCGATAAGTATGAACTTGTCTATGTAGAAGGTGCCCGATTAGATGCGAAAAAAATGTACACTAACAATGTCGGCGTTTACCACAGAACCTGTCTGTTTTTGGAGGTCTAAAATTGTGCTTAAAAAATATTGATTATATAACCTCCCCCGTGAGTCGATATATAAACTGCCATCGCGGTAATTGCCGAAAAAAAATTTATCGATTAAAGTTCCTATTTACACATTTTTCTATTCATCAATCAAACTAATAATATTGTGTTTGCTCGAACAATTTCACGTGTCCGATAAAGAGTCATGTTCTAAATCGAGAGAGCGGGAAATTATTATCAATATTAATACATTGTCTTTACCTGATACATTGTTGATTGTGAGAAGATAAAAAAGTGTATAGTAGACCTTTTCACAATTACTGCTATTGTTATAATTGTTATAGTAAAATATTTATTATTATTATTATTATTCTTAGTAATAGTAACTATTACTATAATTGACTAAATAGCCGAAACATTATAGTAGAAAGTCATATTACTTTCTACCATTAATTTATTATTATTATTATCGACACTTTATATATTTTTTATCTTGATAATAAAATACGTAATTCATGTGACAGCGTCGAAAAAATATCGACATGTGAAACATAAATTTACCCGCTTTATTTGTTAAGATCAGCATAATCAAGCGAGACAATGATGCAAGCAATTCATTCCTTTAAACCACATTCATGTTATCTGCTTTCCAGATCACTCACATACTCCCCTTTGTATTATATAATTCACGCCAAACAACGTCCATTATCCACTTCAACAGCTCTCTTAGCGCAGTCTATACCGCGACATCTACGCGATGAAGAGATAAACGCTCGTCAAATACGTTTTGTGAATGCTGAGGGTCGCATGGAAGGAGCGCGGAGTTTAAGCGAGGTCCTGATGTCTATGGACCGTAATAAATACTGGTTAGTAGAAGTATCACGGGATCCAGACGATCCTACTGTTCCTATCTGTAAGCTGGTTGACAAGAAAGCAGAATACGAGAAGATAAAAGCCCAGAAGCTGAAAAATAAACCGAGAAGTGCGGCAAACATCTGTAAGGAACTGGTAATGACGTGGAACGTATCTGATCACGATTTTAAACGTAAACTTGAACAAGCACAGGAGTTTCTTGATAAGGGAAATCGTGTGCGGTTATCCATCAAGCCTAAAGGGAGAGTGAGGTCGACAGTGGATATTGAGAAAAAGATGAAAAAATTGGTGATGGACGCTTTGTTTGATTGCTGTAAAGAATATAAAGACCCGGTCATGCATCAAGGGATTTTGACATTCGAGATGTCAGGAAAAGGGCTGATTATACATAAGAAACATGAGAACGAGAAGAGTGACAAGGCAGAGGAATCAACCGAGTAATATCTTGCGTTGAATGTTGGCAGAGATTAGTAATAGTAGTAATGGTTGCAGAACTTTTGTAATATTCATAATAAAAACAATAGTTCCGTTCTGCATAAATTTAAAAACAGCCAATTAGAGAGTGGCGCAAATTGAGGCTTGCGTATTTCCGTTCCTGTTATTGAATTTCGATGCCTATAATAACTTGATAGTTTATCTTTAGACAAACAAGTTCACGGTTTATAAATTTAATATCACTTTTATGGGTCGAAATCTTCGGTTATTACGATGCTATTTGACTTGATTTCGAATGAAAAAAAAAAAAAAAAGCCCTACGGTCAAAATTTGTACATATGGGAAATGTCTTATATACGGTTACGTACCGGTTGCCATATCTGCATAATGTTATCATCAGCGACGCTTGCAATGACCCATTGCGTATGAGGATTCCATGAGAAATCTCTCACTCTGTCGGTATGTCCACCATGCACAAACTTATGACAATAATCATAAATAATAAGACGTTTAATTTTTGGTCAGTCCGTTCGAAACAGAGCTGCTACCAACACGGGTCACTCACCAGTAGCTCGGAAGGACCTTCCTCAGCATCTTCAGCCGTTTGATCCTCTCCAATACGGCTCAAGTCCCAGATGCATACTCGACGATCTCCGCTCGATGATGCAAGGATAGTTTCGTCAAACGGCGCCCATTTGAGACAAAGTATTTCATCTTTATGATATTCCATCATATGAAGCTTATATCTCAGGTTGCGCAAATCCCACAGACTCACATTCTAAAAAAAATAGGGAATATTGTTCGTAAGAGATCGAAAGGGTTTAGACGGAGCGAGTGTGTGATAAGCATAGATATTTAATGACTCTGCATCTACCATATCTACACTTCCGGTTGCCACTACATGCTCATTATGCGGATTAAACGCCAACGTGTTCACTGCCTTCTCATGAGCAACAATGTTATAAGCTGGTTTTTCTCTTCCACTACGTGTATCCCATCTACGTGTACGAACAAAATTAACGCATCATGGTAATTGGAGTATAAATGCATACTATTGATCCATAAAGTGTTATCCTACATCATAAATCTCTTGTCTGCTCCTACAGAGCCAAATATACTTGATCTATGCGTATGCCATTCAACGTCCTGCATATATATCAAATAGGTCGAGCCGTGTCCTAATAGTCAATCAGATGTCAAGCTGAACATATTTGCCAAACCTCAACGGCTGATTCATGCCCTTTGAATACGCGGATTGTATTTATTGCCGTGGTAGAATCTAATGCCGATTTCGCAGTATTTCCAGATATATCCCTATTAACGAGTAATAACAAATTCTGAACGACGTTTGTAGATAATCATTTATATCATGCGAGCCACATACCAATAGCCTATTGTCTTGTCTGTGGAAGTGTCGAGTATATGACCTTGTCTGTATTGATTCCAAGACAGACCAAACCCTTCTTCCGAGTGGCCCTTTAGTTTTAAGAATGGCCCACAGCTAATATTTTCATTAGGTTCGGGTGAAGGTTGTTTAAGATCAAATATGTAAACATCGCCATCAATAGACTTTGTTGCTATGATGTCATGATTCTGTGGCATATATCGTGCACGATTGACTTCCCCATTGTGCGGTATACTTTTAACCAAATTAATACGATTTTCTCCCTCACCAAAACCATAGCCATTTGTGATCGGTAAATAGACATTGGCTGAGACTAAAGGTTATATTAGTAACATATCCTGGTTATAGTCATCAAATAAGGACAAGCATTCACAGTACCATCCTTCTCGCCATCATGGATGCGTGAATCGTAGAGGCTGCTATCTCTGGGTAGTTGTACCGAGGCAACTTCTAGATAGTTTTGTTCATTAGGTGGAGTATGCGTTCCGAGCAAAAGCTGTTGTATCGTATAATCAGCTCCTTTTGGTCTACAAGTTTATTATAATAGTAAAAAAATATATATTGTATAAGAAATAATTCAAACCATAACCGATATTAATGAAGGGAAATGTATTTGGTGTTGATTGTAATTGTGCTCACCCATCAATGTCATAAAACCACTGACATGTTAAGGAAGAATATTCAAGAACATGGGATATAATCAAATCATATAAATATGGTGAATTCTTCTTCCATAGTTTGTATTCTTCCGATCTTAGTCTTTCTTCTATGGCACTTTGCTCTTGCTTTGTCTCCTCTGCATATCGCGTACACAGGAAAAAAAACCCCCAGATAATTCTTAGAATACTATAATTTATTGTTTAGCACCGAGTATAAATGGTTATACCAATCCATGGATCGTTATCATCTTCGCCAGCACAATTCCCTGCTAGATGATCCATTTGTGACCAGAGCGAAATTAAAGTGCGGTCACAACGCGCGACATTCTGTATCAACTATCATGTGGTGCTACTGATACATTGTGTTCCAACATTGTTTATTCCAGGGTTCTGTTACGTGACATTCGAGTTATATAGCTTCGTAAAAGGACTTCTTTAACTTAAGATGGGTATACTCGATGGGCCTACTCCTCTGGATTCATTGTTTACCAAACACGATGGAAACATAACTCATTCTTGGACGCTTCAAGTAACTCGCAACTGACACAATATTATTATGTTGGATATATATATAGCGAATATGCGTTTCATATGCGTTTAATACGTTAGGTTGAAACTGAAGTAGAAGTCTACAAGTTGTATAAGGAAGTCCTAGACACTGACGATCTGAATAAGTAAGTAATCAACAATACTGAATTAGGCCAATATCGAAGGTAATGCCATTTTTTGATAAACATCTTGATGCAACTTTGTTTATATTCTACCAAGTGTTACTCTAGAGAGAGAACGTCACCTAAATTACTTGTTGAGCGGATCAAAAGGATTGAACAAGTATTTCGTGGTCCTTGATGCTAGTAGACCATGGATCTGTTATTGGGTTGTGCATGCTTTGGACATCCTTGGACGCACGATTGAACCCGATTTCATGCGAGGGTATGCTATACTTACTTGTTAAGTTATTTAATGGATCTATTAAACCAACGATGTATGTACATCATACAGTTGTATCGAAATGCTTTCCAAATATCAGAACCCGACAGGAGGCTTTGGTGGCGGATTCGGTCAGCTTTCACACTTGGCTGCCTCATATGCTGCTGTAAATGCTTTGGCTGTTTTTGGAACCCAAGAAGCTTATGACGTAATCGACAGGTAACGATTTGATATTAATGTGAAAACTTAACCCCTTGCAATGCTAACTCATCGACTCTATTACACCAGAGAGAACCTTTACAAGTGGCTTTTGAGCCTAAAACAGCCCGATGGATCTTATATCATGCACAAAGGAGGAGAAGTTGATGTGCGGTAAGAGATAGTTTTAAGCACACGTATAAAAGAAATCTTGGTTACAATGCCCTAATTACTGTGAATGGATTAATAGTGGTGTCTACTGCGCTCTTTCTATAGCAGTGCTGACTAATATACTTACACCCGAATTGATCGAAGGAACCCCAGAATGGATAAAAAAGTAAGGGGATTACCCGAAAAAAAAAAAGAGATTATGTGTGCGCACACGGTTGATTAAATTGATTTTCACTCGACCAGATGCCAAACATACGAAGGCGGTATTGGTGGTGTTCCTGGTATCGAGGCACACGGCGGATACGCGTTCTGCGGTCTGGCTGCGATGGAACTTATGGGAACTTCTGAAAAACTGGACATCTCCAAGTTATTAGTACGTTTACGTTTGAATACGTTATGTACCCTTGAGATTAAGGCTTATTCTTGCTTACTATACAATTCATCATGAAAGAGATGGGCCGTCTCTCTACAAATGCCACTTGAAGGTGGATTCCAAGGTCGACCAAACAAACTTGTTGACGGATGTTATTCGTTCTGGGTTGGTGGACTGTATCCACTGCTCGAAACGATCACGCTGCGTCAACAGTTGAGAGAGAAGAAACAAGCAATCAAGTCATCGGCGTGTCAACTATTATTCAACAGAGGTGAGCGAAAGTCGAGTGGAACTATTATTACATTAGACATAATCGATGAGCGTAACCAAGCTATTATCTTAAACAGAGGCTCTTCAAGAATACATCCTTATTGCAGCCCAAAGTCAAAAGGGTGGTCTTGTGGATAAACCACCAAAAGGGCCTGATTTTTACCATACTTGCTATTGTCTCAGCGGATTGTCAACTGCACAAAATCACGTCGTTTATGACATTGAGAAGGCATCCGAGTTGGAAAGACAAGGAAAACTTAATGCTACAGCAAGATCTCTCTTGTGGGCTGAAGATGTTTCAGGGAGACTCGTTATAGGAAAAGAAGAGAATCTCGTGGTATGTAAACGAAGTATTTTGGATGAAAAATAGAAAGCATATATATTTAAACAATTTTCTCGCACTCTTTACAACACAGAAAGCTGTACACCCAATTCATAATTTAGCAATACCAAAAGTTCATAGGATAATCAATTATTTTGTGACAAAGGATACTGGTGTAATACCATCCCTTTAATCTGTCATTTATTCATAATAATAATGGTCCACTATAAAAAATGCACTTATATATATATATATATACCACAGCCAATAAAAACAAAATTGCGGGTTACGAAGATTCCTTTCGTCCCCGCACAACGAAAGAACCCCTATCTTTCTTAAATTCCCAATTAGCCTCTTCTAGATAATCTGTGACCTCGAGCCAAAGCTTTGGTACGTTATTGTGTGAATGGTTACCCGCCCCAGTTATGATTTCTAGGGGTTTTTTGTTGGATGCTGAGGAAAAGAAAATTAATATCGTCCTCGATTCGAACGCATGCCAATCAAACGCTGACTAACCTGGTCGCATAGGTGTCGAAGACCAACGTTTCAGTTCTTCTTTCACCACGGCCAAAGCCTCGTTAACAGTCAATCCGTGCAAATCTACAAAGTTGGGATTTCCTCTCGCCTTGCTATGTAATGATAAGTATACATTGATTAATATTCATTCCTCTCAATGATTACAACAAGCCAACTTTGAAACGTAATTAGTAGCAAAACAAAGTCACTGAGTATAAATTATTGATTAGCAACCTCTTCTGACGGACTTGTGCTTTAGCAGCAAGCAAATTCCACTCCTTCATCTTCGCATCATACGCACGTCCCTGTTATGAAAGGGACGACATAAGCTCATTGGGAGCAGCAATGACTGTATTCATACATGATAGAAAGACGACACCCGAATGATCAACAGAACCTACTTGATCCGGGTAGCCATAAACTTCATTTCGCTTGCGATATCTAGTCTTCTTATACACGTCGGCAGCATGACGGAATACTTCGTCTCGTTTGCGCCTATACTCTTCGGCCTTTTTTCGACAATAGACCGGATCGTTAATGCGTCCATCGTCACTGCCATCATCATAATCCTCCTCATCATCATCATTATACCGTTTTTCTTCGTCGTCGTCGTAAAGACGACGAGATCGTGATTTGTCCCTATCGTAAGCCTGTGAGGCACTTATAACCTTACCAGAGCTAGCATTTTGCTTCCAGTCATCCTCCCTTACCCAAATTTCACGAATATTTGAAGATTTACTGGGAGATGTTGATGACCCTGCGATTTGACTCCATGTTCGGGAACCATTTTTGGTATCATCATCGATGAGGAGCATCAGATCGATCGCCTTCTCTAGTTCACCTCTAGTTATTACCAGAATCTTCTGCAGTAGGTCTACATCATGATCGTAGAAATTACTAATCAACTCGGCTAGATCTTTATCGAACTGTTCTTGCTTGACAGCAAAGCCTACTGGCGCGTCGTTGTACAACTCTTTAGCTGTTTCCAATACGTTACGATTATTTGCATGAAACACATGCGATACCGTTGCTTCTGGTATTTCCGGAAAAATGCTTTTCAAGCGTCGGAGCCGATCATGCGCAGGCGAAAACACCGACGACGATGACGAATATGACGACGAAGGAGATACTGGCGACTTTGAACGTGTCGAAGAGAGCTCATGGACGTTTGCATTCTTCTGAGGAGCACGCTGCCGTTGTTTTTTCCGCTTCTTCTTCCGATGTTGTGCTCGTGATTCCACGTCAAGTTTGTCTTTCCCCTTCGATGGCGTCAACGCAATAACCGGAAATTCTTGTTGATCTATTTCTCGTTGATCTATTTCCGCGAGCAAAATTTCCAAAGCCCCTTCGACACAATACTTTCTCAGTAATTCTTCCAGTTTCTCGGAACAAATATCAGGGAAACAATCTTTCAGAAACATAGATTCGTTATCTTTTTCTTCCTTAGAGATCTCAAGCCGCTCGGTCTCTTCGTTGGGCGCCATTTCCTCACTCGTGGTACTCATACTACATCCTGAATCAGATCCTTCAGAAATTCCCAGCCTGTGGAAGTTTCCCTCCAAGTTCTCCACGGAACTGTTCGCGACCGACAAGTCATGTCCGATAAAGACCTCGTTTCCGTTCAAAGTAATGTATGTTTCTTCGACATTCACTTCACCATTGGCGATTGCCTTTCCATTGCTCCTCGTTCCAAAAAAATGGTTAGTTTCTTCTGAATTCACAGAATCGTCGTCGTCGTCTGTTTCAGCATTAATGCTTTCCACATTGTCCGCAAGTACCATAAGAGTACATATGCATTCGTCATCGTCGTTTCGCTCATTGAACATATTCTCTACTAGGGAGAACTCCAGGGGCGGGCAGAACTTTTCCTAAATACGTGTGAGTATGTAGTTGTAAAGTTTAAAGGTGGTCCATTGACGCTTAATTCTCACCACCTTGTAGCACTTTACTTCTTGATAGAGCTCTGGTCATTTCGCTTTAAGCCAATAACCTAGTCTGTTCATGTTCCCTTTATGACTCGGTCGTTTTTGGAAGGTTTTATTAAATTTTAGATGATTATGCTCCTCACCTGTAATTCCTCAAGGTTTAACATTTTGTCTAAGTGAGTAATGCTGTAGGTTGTAGGTTGTAGTCGAGACGAAAGACTCGCGACAATCGGAAATTGAAATATTGTACACTATTTATACACGAATATCGGAAATGGGGAAAGATAATAATAAAGTAAACATAACGCCACAGGGGTAGGCTAAAGCGGGAAAGACAATCACTGGTAAGCGCCACAAAAATCAAATCTTAAATCCCGCGCTCTTTCAGTCTTCGGCTATTAGTTCTTCTTTGTTCCTCCGTCCGCTGCACAAGTTCATAAAAGTGTTTTCTGTTCAAGGTAATTTCAACGATATTTACTCCATAAGCAGATATTTCTTGGTGCGAAAGTCGTAGCAAGTGTAATCGTTCATTTTTATTAATTAAACATCATAATCATCAGGCGTCCTTATCGTTATAGTCACTGGCATGTACAGCATTAAACCGGCAATGTTTGTAGAAATACCTCTGTTGATACTGCAGTTCTTCGTGAATATGAACGTTTGAAGCGAATAGTCACAGTGAACCCTCTCTAAACGCAAGTATTTATTATTCTCTGTAAATGCTAACCTTCCGTTATATGGCCCCATTGCATTTAGAGAGGGTTCACTGTACTACTACTGCCGACCACTATTATATTCAGCGCTTTTATGGAACAATGAGGAACATGAACAGACTAGGTTATTGGCTTGAATCGAAATTACCAGAGCTCTATCAAGAAGCAAGGTGCCACCTATTTCGGAGCTCTCCCTAGTAGGGGATATGTTCAATGATCGAACCGACGATGACGAATGCATGCCATGCGTACTTGCGGAAACCATTAAAGCTGAAACAAACGACGACGACTTTGTGAACTAGCATGTTTTTGGAACTAGAAGCAATCGTTAATGGTGAAGTGAAATGTGAGTTAGAGAGATTACAGCAGGGCCAAGAAGCAGATAAGGAGATTAAAGAATTTGATAGAAAAAAGTGATAATTCTGATAAGGATGACAATAGCGTAAACGACACACAGAGAGAGAGAGATCAAGCTCAAATCACTAAATTAGAAAATAAACCCCTGAAGAAGAAGCTATAATAAAAGATCAATTAGACTTCAATATACATCTGAACGAAAAGACCACACTACACAAGTTGTATAACCATTAATCTTTATCAATCTATCATCTACATTTTTGAACTTTAATCATTATTGTCCCATTCACCACAAGTCCGGCCCCTGGCCAAGACGACCTTTTGGTAACGTCCGTACGCCAGGACAGGATACCTGACTGGTAACTTTCGCAAGCTGCGGCCACGAAGCGCTTTCAATTCTCCGACATTTTACACCTAGTGACAGCGTACCTTCAGATACATAACAACTCAACAAATACCCAGTGAGAATTCTCACCTGTAACGACATACTTCAATATCCCTCGCTCTCAACAGTTTTCGATATAAATAAAAATACGTGATTATACTACTACTTGGCCAAATGGTATAACCTTGATAATGAACCTGGTGACGGTAGAATTGATTTAATTGGAGGGTTTAATAATAATAATAATAATAATAATAATAGAGTGTAAGGTAATTACCATCATATTAATATTGCCATTATTAGTATCAAACAGTTAATTTTTTATTTATATAATAGGGAGGCGTGGGAATATGTAATTAAATTGGAAGGAGTATTATTATTATTATTATCGATATGAACCATTGTACGAGAGACCTAAATGTGATATCATCATCTTGATGATAATAATAATAATTGTGGGGCTGAAGCTGAAACGCTCGTGACCTAAATTGATCACGTAATTATTATAGGGTAGCTGAAATCTATCACATATCACTTTGAACGGAAAAGCGAGCTCTTTACTTCTCTAAATTGTCGGTCGCGAACAGTTCCGTGGAGCACTTGGAGTGAAACCTCCACTTGACTGGGAATTTCCGAAGGATCTGATTCAGGATGTAGTATGAGTACCGCGAGTGAGGAAATGGCGCCCGACGAAGAGACCGAGCGGCTTGAGATCTCTTAAGAAAATTATGACGAATTTAAGTTTCTGAAGAATTGTTTCCCTGATATTTGTCCCGAGAAACTGGAGAAAGTATTGTGTCGAAAGGGCTTTAAAAATTTTGCTCGACTCGGAAATAGATCAACGAGAACTTCCGGTTATTACGTTGACGCCCTCGAAGGGTGAAGACAAACTTGACGTGGCGGCGGCTTCGGAATCACGAGCGCAACATCAGAAGCATCAGAAAAAACAACAATGGCGTGCTTCTCAGAGGAATGCAAACGTCCATGAGCTCTCTTCGACACGTTCAAAGTCACCAGTGTCTCCTCCTTTCGTCATCGTCGTTGGCACATGATCGGCTCCGACGCTTGAAAAGCATTTTTCCGGAAATCCCAACCGCGTGTGTTTCATGCAAATAATTGTAACGTATTGGAAGCAGCTCAAGAGTTGTACGACGACGCGCCAGTGGGCTTTGCTGTCAAGCAAGAATCGTCCGATCAAGATCTAGCCGAGTTGAGTCCTCGTTTCTACGATCACGATGTAAACCTGCTGCAGAAGATTCTGGTAATAACTAGAGGTGAACTAGAGAAGGCGATCGATCTGATGCTCCTCATCACCGATGATAATACCAAAATGGTCCCCGGGTCATTACCGGCAGAAGTTCGATCCCAAGCCAGAAGTCCTAGTCTTTTTCTGATTCACCTACAATCAATGAGCCGATTAAATCCAAAGGCAAGGACGAGGCAAAGTGATTCCCTCTCCAGGGCACAATAGGAGGAACGTCTCAGAAAATGAGCTATTGACTATGGTGAAGATCCAGACGTATTCGTGACTTTCACGGAAAAGGACATCGACCTATCCCGAATGTATACACAAAGACTGATACACCCATGTGTGGTCAATAAAGGACTCGAAACCACAAAGACATGATAATGTCAGATGCTGGGAAAGATTAGCCTATGATGATGAAGAATAGCCAAACCCTGGTGGTACAAAAGATATACTACAGAGTCGCCCGAATGGAATAAAAATAAAGTCAAGTTCACTTTAAAGGAGTTAATACTATTATTGGCAAGAGGGAAAGGGACGAACTCAAACTCAGACTCACGATGACTGAGAACAATTTCCAACTAAGTAAATTGCCTGGGCCTCTTGTGTCGATAATTAGTATTGTCTTTATATTCATGTTCAAAATTGGAAATTCCACTTTAAATAAAAGTTTACAAGCTGTGAAAATGATCAAAAAGGTTCTTTTGTTTACATGGAATTAGCTGAAACTAATCATTATTAATTACAATGACATAGCATGATACAACACGCAAAAAACAGTTCGAGACTTTGACCGTGATACATGAAGAAGTTACATTTTTACCTCAATTAACCTATCTATTCTTCTGCGAGCATTAGCGTGGAAGGTGGGTGAGATTGTATTTGTATAGTTATAAGTATGGCGATTTGTTAGTAAGGTATTTTTGCATTTATAGCGAAGATATTGGAGGATGTGCTTTTGGAAGTGGGAAAAATCTTCTTATTTTATTTCTCATAGCTATAAGATCATGCTAGGGGATTGGCTGAAAGATAGATGGTATGTGTTACAGTCAACCCTGTTTATAGTCACCCCCTCTATAAGCACATCATATAAAAACCTCTTTATAAGCACACCATGTTTGAGAACCAATTACTATTGAACTTGTAGGAAAAACCCTCTATATAGTCACAACCTCTTTATAAGCACATTTTCAACAAAAGTTGCATTGTTCCCGACAGCATGACTATAGAGAGGGTTGACTGTATTTGTTTTTTTGCCTTACCTTTTATTATTATGTTAATAGTTTGTTTATTTGTCTTTGCTAACGGCTATGCTTTTTTGCGTATCTGAACGTTATGGATGACGTAATATATTTTTGGGGTTTACATAGAGTATGTTTTAATGCATACCATATTTCACTAGTCGATGATATATAGTTTTGTTGTCTCAGTTCCGAACCCAGACACTCAGTTGTCTCGGTCCAGAACCGAGACAGGTCCCCAACTGAGGTACAACAATACTATGTTGATTGGGCATATTAATGTGTTTTGGTTTGCATGCATGTTATTATTATTATTATTATACATAACTCATCATTTTCTTTTTTAAGGAAGGGATCTCATTCTTTCTCGGCTTTTAAAAAAAAACTTCGAGCTATATTTCTGTAACTGCAAGGATGTTCAGAGCCATTTTCACCCGCAACTTACATCTCCCTAATAGTTCAAAAGTTCTAATTTCGAAGTCCCCCTTCCCATATCAACAACCACACATACAGTTAACAATGCTTGTCCACTTCGATTTCACTACCATTCGCATATACGACGTTAAAGAAGAAATTAAGACAGAAACTGTTTTACTTAAAGCTACTTAATTTCGCAAGCGAGCCAATTCGCGTCCACCTCCAAGTCTATGTCCCTAAAGAAGACCCGGACTGGCTTGTCACAACAATGTTCTCCTCCGATGTATTAGAAAATAACCAACTGCACGTATACCGAACCCTCATACATCACACAATCTATCATAGATAAATACGCAACAATATGACAATATTTACCGTCAGAGCAAATCAATATGTTTAGGGAAGCGGTCCTTCCGCGAAACTGTCCGAATTCGACATAATGGTTCACCACAACGTAGGGAAAAAAAACCTCTACGAACGAACTAAGGGTCGAAGGTTTCGATAGCTGAACTCGACGTTCACGACAACGGACTACTTATACAACTACATAATTTCGAATACCATCCTCTGCGTCTGAAAAAAGAGCACTATTGTACAGTTCCTTAATGGAAACAGCGGATACGATACTATCGATAGCAGTAACCTAATACTGATACATCGACTCAGCCTATATTATATCAGAAGAAAGTTCACCAGATCAACCAACTCAACCCAAACCCGTCAACCACGGAAAAGATTACTACGATAAACAAAAAAATCTCTGACATAGCATCAACAAACTAGACTTTCTAATGTACAGAACAATAGCTTTCTATTAATTCAATATACTGTACAACCATATTTTCTAAACCACCACCAAGAAATTACAATATCCCAAAGTCTGATACGACGTATTTCTCATACAATTATGATTGCAACATTACGGCTATTGTATACGTACTTTCAGTATCGGAAGAAAGTCTTAATAATGTTGTCTTGCAAAAAGGCACCGCAATTTCTCGTATCGATAGCGATGATGGATTCCAGATATAAATACTTTACTTACGTACCAATACGAGACGTATCTCACGATTCAGACGATACTCAATCGAATATCCACAACAAAAAAATTTTAACAGATTTTTTTATCAAAGTGAGAGAGAGCCACAATTCATAAGAGAGTGAGCAAATTGGTTTAGTTTATCTTGACAAAGTGTGAATAAAATTTAAAAACGGTAGTAATTCTAATCGCTGAGATGATGTCATTACATATGACACCATTTATTTAAAACCCTAACCCTAACCCTAACCCTAACCCATGATATCCGAGATTGATATTGGAGAGTGTTCAGTCACTGTATAACTTCCATCGGATAGTGTTGGCAGTAACTATATAGGGGTAAATTTACTATGAAATCAGTTGATTTTCGACAAAAGTGTGACTATAAAAGAGTGTGCTTACGTTATTAATTTTATTTGGTCTAATAATAAAGACTACTTTTTTGTTTGGTAGGTAAAAGAAAGCTAGAACAATCTACTAGTCAAGAATGAATAACAACAATACTTTTTGTTAAATAAAAAACTAAAAATCAGAAAGTGCTCAAACTGTTACATATGATGCAGATTATCTATAACGCGAAATAAATCACTTAACTTTCAAAACCCTAAGAATTTTACATTAGAGGAAATAGAATAAAGCTAATTCATAAGAATAATGATAGAACAAACGATGCAGAACACGAGAGTTACGGTTAGAATTTAATTAACTAAAAAAAGTTTTCGACAGTTTTTATTGAGTTAAATAAAAAATAGAAATTTCGTTTTGTGTGTAATAATTATATTTATTTAATAAACGCGGCGGTAACGTTCATTATTATTTCAACTAAAGGAACAGTTGCAAATAAAAAAATGTCTCGAAATAATAGAGGAAAGATGAACTCATCATAGAAGGAACATGTTGAACGAACAGAAACGGGATTAAGTGGCGGTCAAAAATCCAGTCCCGTTTAATTTTACATTTGCTTCTTGTCAACTTACTCGGAATTTATTCATAAATTAGGTTTAAATTAATATAGTAATAAATTCAAAAGGAAGCCATTCATTTACAAGTTATGATATTAGTCTTGAACTTTGATATATTAAAAAAATACCGCAGTTATTATTTTCGCTGGGACTGTAAATAGAGTGGATTATAAGCAAGCTCTCGATTCTGTTAGTTTAATAACTGTTTGTAGATTTTGCGCGAACATGGAATTACAGGTAAATTGATAGAATATGCTGTCTAAATATATAAATGTCACGAATAATTCCTGTTCAGTGGAGCTGCCAAGGCTACCTTCGGGTAGGTTATATGCGACATTGTGAAGTTCATGCGTAGTAGATTCCTCGCTGTAAAATGCATGGAATGAATTAAGGACAAATGAAACTCGGGTAGTTGGAGTTGATTCGAAGCGATATCCGATTGTTGTTAGCTTTTTTCATGATATCTGTTGGCTAGGTTTCTTTATTTACTTCAACGTGTCTGGTGTCTGTGGTGGCGATGTGGTGGTCGTGGTCGTGCGTCGCTAATATCATTGGTGGGGCACAATCAATCGCCATCTCTATTTCGGAAAAGCGGTGGTACCTTCATGGTCTTTCGTTAAATCTCTTCGAATGTTGTTTTATCTTATGATTGTGTTGCTGATATTAATATTATAAACATACCCTAACCCCAACCACCAAGCTCCATATCGTCATCTGTGCCTCAACGGGATGTTGGAAAAGCTTCGGATAACGCGACAAGATACTTATCTTTTCTGAGAGGGGTTAGGTTGAGTTTTTATGTGAGTACTCGGCTGCCCATAATGATAGGATGTTATTCGTGCGCCTGCAAAAGTTTCCGGTTTGGACTTAGTTGAACATAATTGATTGTTGTCAATGCCAAAATTTTTCCGAATATCTGATTGTTTGCATTCAGTGTTGTCCCAGTTACATAAATCAAAATAACAATCTGGTTATCTGTTTTTTGATAATTTTATTAGCAGGGAAGTTAGTGAAAAGGTTTTTTCGAAAGCGGGGTTTGTGGCGCAACACAGTGGTCAGCAGAAGAATCAGTTCAGAGTTCCTAATGTCGAGTAACTCTTGTTGCGCGTAGATGACTTTTTTAGATTTGTATAAACAAAGTTCTATGCGCGTCACTTATTATGTTACTGTTACCCAATTTACATCTTTGTAATTATGACACAAATCTGCGCCGGTTAATGTTCCGCGACTTTATCCCTCTACAATAAAAACACGACATAATGGTAGCAATCGACAGACAGACAGGTTTTTATTTGCTGTTTTTTAACTTCGTGATCCCATGATCAATTACAATACGTAAAAAGTGTTAGCAACAAAGGAAACAAAGTCAAGTTATCAATAACTATGAGGAGGAAAATTGAGAATAAGCAGACAATGACTCAGGGGTTAAAGAAATCGTAACCTGATGTTCATCTGCTCGCGCAGTGCCAAAAACTTGTTAATCTACAAACTGTTCATTTAGTTTCGCCCGTTTTCTCGAATCAGTTCCCACATCAGTCGTTAATGAAAAAGTACTTGTTCCTGCGTCCTGTTCGTCCGCATTATCTCCATTATTACTTTTCCGATCTCGTGTTTCATTTACTTTACGAAGTTGCCCGGTTCGGTATAGATCGGAGGGTTTATCCGCTAATATAAGTAAGCATAAATGTTTAAAACAATAATTTGCGTAATTCTGAATAATGATCCGCAAAATGTGATTACCAAACGCTGATCCCTTCTCATTTACATCCTTGACAAGACTGTGGTCTTTGGATGTCTTTTCATACTTTAACCATCGACCGTGACAAGATACGTTAAAAAAAATTGACACCATGCAAAAATTCCCAAAAAACAATCCAGATACCTGGTTATCTTCTGTTCGTAAAAACAGTATCATCAATGGCGATTCGTCTCCGTGCCCACACGCTGTTGAAATCCAAATATTTCCGCAAAGATCATATACTATGTCGAGCGGGTCGATGTCCAAAAGCAGCGTTTGCTTATATCGAAGTTGGCGCGTTTCGTCATCCCAATCGAGTATAACTACACCGGAATACCTTCGATATATCCGATCGAGTAAGCAGGTGCATTTCAAAAGTCAGTGGGCTTCGGTTGAACAGAACTCCTTACTTCTCAATTACAATTGCAATATGTCGCGAAAGAGAGCTACTTGCAATAGACATGATAGTAAAATCATGCAAGGACTCGGCGCTAACTTCTTTGGTAGATGTAGACAATAAGTTCTTTATATCCAAACATTGTACGAGTCTTCCTTTTGCGTAGTCCCATAGAGCCACGTAATCGTCTCCTCCTGCCGACATCATCAAATCGGTAGCCCACGGAATTATATGTAGTTTAGCAACAAATCTATGCACAAACAAAAGAGTTACTGCCTAAGAAGTCGGGATAATAGGTTAAAGCAAGATTAATGTCTTACTGAGTATGACCCAAACAAAAGGTCTCGATAATATGACCTTTCGGGTAGCGGCTAACACGTATATGCTCGTCGCGGTCGGCTGTTATTACGTACTTGTTATCGGGAGATAAAACCTTGTATACGAGCAATCCTGTCAATGATGATCAATTGATATCAATGAATGAGATCAATACAATTGTCTCACTTACCATATCAGTTACCATGGATACATGGCCTAGAATTGGTTTTATCGAATTCTGTTCTTCTGTTGAGACGTCGATGAGAAAGCTAATGGTGAATTAAGCGTAAACAATATAATAACTGGTGTGGATAGGCAATCTTATGCAAAATAGAAATAGAAATAAATTGCGTACCGATAGACATCACCGGTATTGTCGGCAGTAGCTATGCTTGAGCAACTCTTTTCAAAGGCAATGGATATTATCCGCTTTGAAACCGTTCTTTTTAACAAGTCAATTGTGTTCACATTTAGGGACAAATTATATCCCGTTGCCAATCTTGTAAATACTCGTCAATCATACCTTTCGCTTCGTAGAGTCCATCCTTCAATATCCCAGATATTCAGTGTCTTATTGTCACCGCTGGTTGCTAGCAAGTTTCCATTATCTTGAAACGCTATTTGTTTTATGAACGGCGGGTTTTGATTCGACTTTGTATTCTGAGTAGTTGTCAAATGCGTCTTCGTTACTAACAGGGCGCCAGTGCTTGGAATGTTATCCAAGAGTTAGCTAGCTTTCATATCATAAAATGAATAAAGAACAGCAAGCAATGCACCTTGTATCTAATATCTGAAAATGCTCCCCAAAGACGCAAGCCAAAAGATTCTTTGTCGAATGGTGAACTAACCGCGTAAACGGGTGTCGTTGAGCCATGATCTCTTGGTTGGAATGTTGCTGGTCATAACGCCACAGAAAATTTTATGTGTAGTGTCAGCCACGATCTATAAATTATGTGGCGTCTCAAGAAAATTGGAATACCTTTTACCGAACCAGCATATTACTCAAAATGAAAAGGTGATAAAGACCATCTTAAACATAAAGAACAAGCATTGAGAGAATGAAGAAAAAAATATTGAATTACAAGATAAAAAGCAGAATTAGCTAGATTAGAAGCCCAAATAGCTAGCGAAAACAATTTAATTGAACTCCTTGAATAGGATTAGGGATAGTTTTTATCACGGTTATTTCACTAAGTGCTTATTTACTAGTCAAAGAAAAGTTAAAAGAAAAATAGAAATTTACTGAACAGTTAGTCACAAAACGCTTGTTATTATTATTATTTAGTTATTAAAATAATTACGATTAATTAAGAGAAACAAAGTTTATTTAAACATTTTTTGTTTAGTATAAAATTACTCAATTACACTTGGTACTGGCTTGGGACAAGTGATGTCTTTAAATTCATCTCTAACAAATTCAAAGGAGGAGGGGTTAGTACTAGGATTGCAAAGGATTTAATTTCTATGGTAATGTCAGAAACACTTGCCTTTCTAGTTTTTAACAAATTAAATTCAGTAAAATCACCATTAGCGACCATTTTAGCTTTGACATTCCAGATTAGCTGCTTCAAATAGAAAATGCTGATATTTTTGCAAGCCATTTAATTTCTTAAAGAAAATCCCCAGCACGGAGTTAAAATCTAAGTAGTGAAAGCCTTTATTAACTAAACATAAGAGTGGACTAAACAAAGAAGAACTTTTAACTTACTTAGAAGAGTTTGTTGGCAATTGCCGTTTTCGTAGCACTGAGCTTTGCTTAATCCCGCTGTACTTGATCTTTTCCCAACCTCAACAATATGATTCGCACAATCTACTGTTGTCCTTCGGTATAGTTTCTTAATTACGTGGGGGTGCTGAAAAGTTTTGTCGCCGGGGTTATATGTCAATGATCAGCTGACCGATCCAAAAATGGAGGTAATCCAACGTTGCGCAACGTTTCGAGGAATAAAAGAAA